>BDUI01016543.1:17551-36511 GCA_002335545.1 Apodemus speciosus
TTACAGTCCTTCAGAAACTGAAACATTTCTACCAGATTTTCTTTAATTATTAGGAAATGGGCATGGCTTTGTCCAGAGCATTCTTGTGGGAGGAGAGGACTCATGAAAACGGTTTCCAATGTTGCAGTGCCTCTGGTAGAGGTAATGAATAGCCAGGCTTGGAAGTACTCACTGTGCTATGCTTTCTCACATGTTCCAGGCCAACAGTGCAAGAGAATTATCACTGCTTCCTTTGTAGATAAGGGATAGCTGAGGATGGAAGAATTGGATTCTATCCCAAATCCAAGTCTAACTAGCTAGATTAGAAGCGATAAGGTTTTTCTTTTATTCATTTTTCAAACAGGAGTGCTTGTCTTGAGTTTTCTATGAGGACTAAATGGGGTGGAAAGCATAAACACTATAAAATACAAAATRCAGAGGYGGGTRCTCTCAACCAACCATTGGACCGAGCACAAGGTCCCCAATGGAGGATCTAGAGAAAGGACACAAGGAGCCAAAGGAATTTGCAGCCCCATAGGAGGAACAACCATATGAACCAACCAGTACCCCCAGAGCTYCCAGGGACTAAACCACCAACCAAAGAGTACACATGGAGGGTTCCATGACTCTAGCTGTATATGTAGTGATGATGACCTTGTTGGGTATCAAAGGGAGGAGAGGCCCTTGGTCCTGAGAACGCTTGATGCCCCAGTATGGGGGAATGCCAGGTCAGGGAAGCGGGAGTGGGTGGGTTGGTGAGTAGGGGGAGGGGGATGGGATAGGGGTTTTTCGGAGGGGAAATGAGGAAAGGGGATAACATTTGATATATAAATAAAGAAAATATCAAATAAAAAGCTTAATAAAGCTAAAACACAAAAACAAACAAAAAAACCCAAAGGAAAATAAATAAAAAGTGAAAACATTTTAGAGAAAAAAAAGTGAGACTATTCTGTATAAGAAAATAAAAAGCATCTTCCAAATCATCCATAGAAGAAAATGTTTTGCCCAAATGTTTTGAAATCAAACAGAAGGTAGAAAACCATCTAGATAACAGAAGAGGGTAAGGAGGCAGCCTGAGATGGCGCAGAGGAAGGAAAGGTGCTGTTGTCGGTGTGAGGTCAGAGTAGACCAAGCTCTTGACCTCGGAAGCTGGGTCACTTTGATAGAAAGTGGAAGACTGTTGACATATTCAAGAGTGACAAGAGAAGTGGCAGTACCTCGGGTGAGAAAGGAGGCTGTGAACAACCTCTGAATATATAAAGTGTGTTCGGTGTGAATTTAGGTTAACCTTAAAATTCTCGAGGAAATGCAGTATTCTTTCTTAGGCAAATGTAAATGYTAAAGATTGACTCAAGGATATATAGCCCAGTGGGTAAGGAGAGCTCTGGCCATGAGTTCAGATCCCTCCTGTCCAGCTTTCTATTTCTGTAACTCCTGTTGGGGCAGGTAGGAAGAGGGCTACTGGCCTGCCCACCTATCCAAAAAACCCAAAAAACCAAAAACCAAAAACCAAAAAAAACGGATAACAGATAAATAAGGAAAAAAAAAAGGTGAATCCAAGTTCAGTGAGAGACCCTGTCTCAAAGTTGCTCCAAGCAGTCACCCCAATACCACCAGGCTTGGGTTTGGGGGTGAATCTTAACAAGTCTACCATGGGTAATAATGGGTTAAAATTCATGGAGAAAAGAATGGAATTCATTTTTTGAAACTTGCTTGTTCTGTTAAATATGGAAACCTTTCATAAATGATATTACAAATTCTCCAAGAAATCAGGACATCTTTGAAAACAAACAAGGGCACTAGAGATGTACTAGACACAAGCAGAATTTGTTCCAGGTATGTGGAGGTAGGAACTGTTAGCGTATCAGTGTATGCCATCTCTGCAATAGATCAGAGTGAGGAAACCACAGTGGTGCTTTAACTGATGTACGAARGGCAGTTTTTCCTCTTGAGAGAGGGATTCACTATGTTGGCCTGCACCTGCCTCAGTTTACTGAGTGTTGCTATTCCAGGCATGTGCCAGCACACCTAGCTATGAAAGGCATTTTAACAGTCAACAACATCTATTCTAGAGAAGGAAGAAAGGGAGGTGGAGGGAGGAGGCAGAGAAGTTGAGAAGAGAAAAAGAAGAAATTTCTGGTAATTTAAGGAAACTAGGGCACTTTGGTGACACAATTAAAATCATCTACCTCAAAGTAAGTGCCAATATTATACGCAAAATGTAATATCCTAATACTTATCCATTAAATTTAAGAACAATACAATAACACTCTTTAGAAAATTGGTTTTGTGAACATTCTTCTTTAGGTAATGAGAGTCAGAGAATTTATGAGAGATTGAATCGACAATAAAAAATTGACCATCACCTTCTCACTCCCTACCGGCTTTACTAGTAACTTTCACCAAACATTTAAATAATGATTACTAACAATATCTACAATCTTCTGTATAAGGGAGGAATTACTATTTCAAATTCTCTCTGCAAGGTCAGAATTACCTCGATGTGAAAATAAGGAAAAGACATCACAAGGAAAGAAACCTGCAGGAGAGTAACAGATGAAAGAATCTTGAAGGGAACACCAGCAAGCTCAACACAGCAATATTTCAAAAGGATCTGATAACACAGCCGACTGTGATGGATCCTTGTGATACAGAGTGTGTCAACATACGCAAATCAGAAAGCACAACACACCATATCTCAACAGAATGAAAGACAAAAATATTTAGGCATGATATTGTGCACTGTGTAAAAATTATCCTTGAATTATTCAAATGCTGATTTCTGTGCCCCCATTTTTGGATACACTCCTTATTCTTCGAATCTCCTGTGTCAATGTTGTGTGAATATTGCTACCTATTATTCCCTGATTGGTCAATAAGGAGCTGATCAGCCAATCACTGAGCAGAGGAGAGAACTGGATAGACTTCTTCCAAGAAAGGAGAGAAAGGGAGAGAGGGAGGGAGAGAGAGCAGGGATTCAGCCATGGGGAGAGAGATCAGAAGAGACCGGGGGGGGGGGGGGGGGGAACACCTAGAGTAGAGAAAGCCATAAAATGCAAGTATCTCAGGGATTTTGGCTGAGAGGTAGTCAGATTATTTTAGAAGTTTAAGACAGATTAATACTACTCAGTTGTTGGGCCTTAAAGATGTAAAGAAAAATGATAGTCCAGTCTCCATTATTTGGGAGCTAGCTTGGTTAAGACAAAACCTGTAACAATTGTTTAAAAAAAAGTCACTGACACATGAGCATCGCCATAGTTGCAGGAACAGCCTTTGACAAGAGTCACTATCCCTTTGTGGTAAGAACTCCCAATGAATTAGATATAGAAAAAGTGCAGGTAAATGAAGTTGAACCCACATATGAAAAGCCCACAGCCAGCACATTGTACTCAGTGCTTTAAACTGGAAGCTTAGGGTCAGAAACAAGGCAAGGATGACAAGTCTCATCACACAGCCCTGCATGTCCCAGCCAGAGACAAGGCAAAGCAAGGAAGTAAAACACAGCCAAGTCTGATAGAAAGGGAAGGTTTCTGCTCTCAGGGGACAGGATTGTACGTAGAGAAAACTCTAAAGACTCTACCAAAAAAGTTGTTTAGACAAGAGTTGTTCAACGTACTGCTGTTCAAAATACTGTTGAATTCAGTAAGGTTGCTAGACACCAAAATACGTAAGGGAAAAAAATCACTGGAATCCTCTATGCCAGCCATGAGCTATCTGAATGAGAAAATAAGAAGACAATTAATTTTAGTTAAAAATAATAAAATACTTAAGGATACATTTATCCAAGGAGCTAATGGATTTATATATCTCAAACTGAAAAGGATCAGCAAATGTGGTATACACGTATGCAATGGGATATTATTTACCCCTGAAAAGGAAGATATTCCAAGATATAAACATGGACAGCCCTTCAGGACATTATGCTGAGACTTCTCACAAAAAGTCACTGGGTGATCATACTTTAACGAGTAGGGAGCAAGAGTAACAGAATTCTCTACCAAATCCACATATAGAGAATATACAATAAAAGTAAATGGTGGTTGGTGGGCGTGGGAAAGAGGGTGATGGGTGGTTGTTGTCTGATGGGTGTGTTTTCAGTTTTCATTATGGTGGTTTTACAGTGTGAGCGTTGGACGCCACTAAAATGTACACGCAACGCAACTGAGATGGCGCTACGCATTTGACTATAATAATGATGGGAGAGAGAGGAAGAAGTTTTCTTAACTGGTGACAGTTAGTAGTTCTCTTCTGAGTCTGAGTCCTGATTCTCACTTACCAACCATGTGACCTTGGACATAGCGTCTGTGGCTCTGGTATAAGCTAAATGAGAAAGGACAGCTCGCCATAATGTTTTATATGATTGCCTGTGTGGCCACATACCATAATAACACTGTTCCCGTAAAGGTACGTGTGAGGCATTATACTACTTTGTGTTCTAATTGGATGAATTAATTAGATCAGTTGCATACAGCAGGTAGACTGTGACCACTTGTAATAAGCAATGAGTCTTGGCTGTTACTATTTTGTAACTTCCTCATGTAGGACATCACAAGGGCCCCTGTTTTCTCTGTGTAGATATTTGGAAGGAATTGGATGCTTGGGCTTCCCAGCTCTGCCTTGTACTAACTGGTTCAGTGTCTCTTGCTGGTCTGTCTTGTTACTGTGCATGTGGGTGCTCCCCCCAGCGTTCTGAAGGTCATTAGCATTCTCAGTTGTAGCCTTGGCTACAATTCAGTTAATTTAACAAAAGAGTTTAATGACRCCAGGTTATTTACACRTTCAGTCGTTTTAGTAAATTGTATGACAAAGTGTGATGCTTTAACAAGTGCAAGGAGCCGTGATCTCAAAAGCTGGAGGAGTGTTTTTAAAACAGCAAAAAATGTGTACAAAACGATGGTAGTTAATTTTTGTTCCAACAACATCAGTCAGAGAAGTTCAATAGGATTCTTGCTGCCTGAGCCGTGTGCAGCCAGTGACCCCCCTTCTACCAAATGTGCCAAGCAGGTATCACGTGTCTCTGTCAGGCTTATCTCCTGCACAGACACAGCAAATTACTGGCAATTGAGATAATGGAAAGAAAGTCTGAAGGGAAAAGAAAAAGAGATAGAGAAATGGAAGAGAAGGAGTGGGAGGCAGTAACGAGAGAATTAGTTTCTGAAAGTAGCCATGAGTCCATCCGGGTGATAGAGCAAGAGAGAGAGAAAGAGAAGGCACGGAAGAAACAGAGTGAGCCTCCCTCCCATCGAACAGAAGGAACTGACAAATACACAAGAGAGGATGGAGTTAGAAAATGAACAATCCTCAAAACAATTCAAATTAGAAGTAGAAATGGGTGCTCAGTTAGCTAGTGGCTGAATGCTACAGGACACACAGCATGTACTCCTCAAATCATGTACTCCTGGCAAAGAGAGCACCCTTCTTTTAGAATATTTATGGTTGACGTTATTAATAGTGAGCCCAATCTCCTGATGAGCTGCCAAGGAGAAAGACATACTTTGCTGGAAGTCCTGCTCCAGACAACTCACTTGAACTGAATCATGAGGAAAAAAAATCAGAAAACCCAAATAAATTATCTAGCCCTTCAGAAATAGGGTCAGATAATTCTCAGGCACAGCTGTGATCCCAATGCTTGGGCGCCTGAGGCAGGGTGGCCAGCCTGGGCATCAGAGTGAGACAGAAATAAAAGAAATTAAAACAGGAAAGAAAAAAAATCATCCCAAGAAAGGCAAACAACAGTGTAGGAAAGGCTCCAGACTGAAGGAGAGTGAAGAGCTATTTAACCCCAGGGCTGGGTGGTTGTCACCACACTGGTGGCAGTGGTGGCTGCAGTGGCTGTGGGGAAGGGGAGCCCTCAGACAGCCTAGACTAACCAATGAGTTCCTGGCTAATGAGAGATCTGTCTCAAAAAACAGGCAAACAGTACCTAAGGAAAACAATACATGAGGTTGTCCTTTGGCTTCAACATGCATGTTGACTAGCTTCTGCCTCTAGGAACTCTCATGACCCTTGACTGTCCCCTTTCTCTCCTCCTCTGAGCACCCTGGCTCTTCTTTCTTGGTTGTTTCTTTCCTGGGTCCTTCCTTAGCCCATTACTCACTGGCTTCTTCTGTCTCCCGAGCTCAGGTGTGTAACCACCACTTATTACTCTCCCATGATGTCTTATAAACCCAACATCTCAGTGTCTCCACAACTCCTCTGCTTAGCCAGAGTGCCTCATCTCAGAGAGCAACCCAAGCTGAGGAGCCAAAGTTCGACATCCATCCTTGACCCGCTTCTCAGCCTGGGTGCCTGCGTTCCAGGTCCATGCAGTCTACCCATCGTTTGCCACCCCGTGTTCACATTGCTACCACAAGCCACTGACATCCATCTTCTAGCCCACGCACCATCCACATTTAAGATGATCCTTCAAACAGAGCTATAATGCTGCCTCCCTGCTCCGCATACCTCAGAGACATTCTGTGATTTCAACGGAAAGTCAGCTTAAAACGGCTTACAAGCTCCTTCCTGACAAGGACATTGGGACCACATCCTTCTACCCTGAGTTGTTATGTGACTCGTGCTCGGAATGTGCTCTGGTCCCTGCCTGGAACAGTCTTTCTGTTCCTCTTTATCCGGCTAACTCCCCCACCCTTCCTCTAGAGGTACAGTCAGGTGCGTTTGGCCCACCAGGTGACTCCCCTGTCGTAGTACTTCGCTTCTCATCGATTGCTGCTTGTGCCCCGTGGCATTTGTATCATCTGCACTGAAGCCAAACAATCACTTACAGGGCCCATTTTGATCATGTGTGAATTCTGTACCCTTCCAAGTTATTATCCACATAACACGCATTTCTTTTCCTTTTAATTAAATCTTTGAGAAACATCTTTTTCTTCAATGGATTATTCTAACTCTGAAAAACTCAGCTCTATCCACACATATTTCCCCCTTAATATTAATGTCCTTAAGACATATGAACATGCTACTAATTTGGACTCCATTAAATCAAAAATCTGTGACTATTACTTTCAAGTGAGATTATACCAACTTTGAGAAAAAGAATAGACCCAATGACACATGAATAAAAATTCAGTAGCCCTCTCACTGAGAATATTAAATTTTGTACTAACAAAGAAAGAAAACTCTTGAATTCAGATTTGTGAGTAAAGGACTTAACTTTACATGTTACTTTTTCGATTCATTTTTACATGTAAAAATAATTTTCAGTTATGGCAATTTCCATTAATAAACAAGTGATGAACTAGATTTTTTATTACCCTATCTTATTCTACTTTTATTTGAGTATATATGAACAAAATGGTTTTTGACTTTTCATCTCAGGAGAACACAGTCCAATAAAACAAAAGCTTAAATAGAATATGTGTGGCGACTCTCCTTTATGGTTTCAACTAAGGACTGAGTTTTGCTTCAAACAGATCGCCAAAGCTAATTCCCATGAAAGCCCATCAGAGGACAGCTGTGGGGACCTTCCTCCACATGTGGCTGTGGATCCATCCTTCTGAAGGTGCACCGATTTCCTTCACTAGGATGGTCCCCTCTAATTGTGAACCTTTTGTTGAAAAATAAGGGTAAGGCCATGATCCCAGCCACAATACAGCCTGCACTAAACATCCAACCATACAACTGTCTCCTGATCTATGGCATCTTCCCACTTATACCCATTGCTGTCAGAGCCAGGTGACAGAGCGCAGTTATCTGATAAACACCTTTGGACCAATAAATGTCTCATTGACCCACTTCCTTTTAACTTAGTGAATGGTCTGAATCTGACTTTTCATAAGATCCAAATTTGTCAGCCAGTTTTGCTTAACATGATCTGCCTAAAAATGCTTGTGAGTGCTACTTCCACCCCCAAATAGTATCATACCTATTTCCTAGAAAGCCCTGAATCCTGGGTGCCAATTAAGACAGACTTTCCCCAAGAGAACCCTTTGGTTGCGGCCCAAAACCGTTGAGTTGATGGGGCATCATTTACTTCAGGAAGTTTACATAATCCATGCTGCTAAGTGCTGCCTCCATACCAATCTCTGCTTCAGATGCCTGCTGCTATTGTGCCCAAGTGATAAATGTCCCTCTACACAGGCTAGTGAAGGCATTTTTGATTGATTTAACAAAGATTCYGATTCCTCCAGGAATTGTACAAGGCTCCATGGTTTCAAGGAACAACATTTGGAACTGCCTGGAGTCCGTGCTCCCAAGAAACTGTGTGACCTTGTCTCAGACAGAAGCAGCTCTGCTGCCCAGTCCTCATGGCCTCTTTGAAGATAAAGAGGTACCTGGGGGGAGGGGTTAGTGCTCACCTCTCATCGCATTTAATCAGAATCACGCTGTCTGTTCCGATCCCTAAGGCTGCAGCTCCCTTCTTGAGAGAAAAGTGACTCTGTGAAGAAAAATGAAGCACATGCTGATTAGTTCTTTATGAAAGACAAGATCCACTTTCTCTGCTGGGTTTACTCCTTCTTCCTTTCCTTTTGCTCCTCTGATGCCTGGGCTTCTCAGGAGACAACCTGCTCACTCACGCTGGGTTTATGTTGTTTTAGTTATTATACATGTGTTTTAAATTTTAACCAATTTATTTTTATGTATGTGAGTGTTTTGCCTGCACGTATGTCTGTGTGCCATTTGGGTGCCCACAAAGGCCAGAAGAGGGCATTGGATCCCCAGTGACTAGAGTCAGAGACAGTAGTGTGCTCCCATGTGGATGCTGTGAATCAAACCAAAGTCCTCCAGAAGGCAGCTAATGCTCTTCTTAGCTATCTCTCTAGCCCTCCTATTTATTATGTTTTAAAATAAATATACTATTTTATTAATTCTTTAAAAATTTTATATTGCATACAATATATTTTTATATTTGCCTCTACCCTCTCCCTGACTTCATCTCTTCTTCTTTTCCCTCCTCCTCCTCCCATACAAGCCACTGAGTTCCGTTTGTGCTGCCCACATACTCATAGGAACGGAGCCATTCACTGGAGCATGATCAACCTGCCAGAGGACCATCCCCTTCTTGCTTCCACAGTAGCCATCATAGGTCCTCACCTAGGAAAGGAGACTCTGAGTCCTTCCACAGTCTATTATGGACTGTGGACTGGCTTTATCTTGTGCGGGTCCTGTGCTGGCAACCACAGCCTCTGTGAGTTTGTGAGTGCAGTTGTCATGGACAGAAGATACTATTCCCACCTGGTCCTCCCTGATCTCTGGTTCTTATATTCTTTTCATCCTCACGCCCTCCCCTGTGAGGCTCCAAGCCTTGTGGGAGGGATGGGATATAGATGCACCATTTGTGGACAAACCCTCCACGGGGTACTTGGACTAGTTCTGAGTTTTGTGTTAACCACTATTTCCTGAACATGGAAAGTTCTCTGATGCGATCTGAGAGTGACAGTACTCAATGGGTGTAGAGACAGGGATTTGGAGGGGAGTATGCTGCTGCTTCAACTTAGGAAAATAATAAATAGTAGTAGGTTTACCTCCCCAGCCATGGGTTCTTGGTCAGTTGCCAGGCATGTATTTCCTGCTGTAGAGCATGCTTTAAATCCAGCTGGAAACCAGCGTTTACCTCCTTAACGGTCATGCCACTATTGCGCTCAGGGATATATTTTCCCAGATTGGTTGTTATTATAGTTTGAAGGGGTCACAGCTGTGTAATCACTCATGGTTTTTTAAATGCTGTGGTGTAACACTTAACTGTGTAACTTAAGTAGCACGCTAACCACCTCTGCAAAATAACCATGTCTGTGTTCTTAACTATGTTCAGATGCTGTACAATTATCACCATCTGCTTCCCAGAGCCCTTTTATAGTATAAATCCAAAATTCTTCAGCAAACAGTAACTCAGCACTGACAACCTCTGCCTGATCTCTGTTTCTATCAACTGGACTATTTTAGGCTCAGCACTCGTTATACTTTGTTTATGTACTCTTCCTGCCATGGAGAGTCACGCTGCTTCTGCCTTTGGCTACTGTGGATAGTTCTGTTAGAAGCACAAGTGTACAGATACTTCTTGAAGATGCTGTTTTCCATTGCTACTGTGCTAATTTTACACGCCTACCAACAGCACACAAAGGTTGCCCTTTCTCTAATCCTCACAATGTTTATGATTTCTGCTTTTTTTCCTTCCTTGTTTTCTTCTGATTTTTTTTTAAATCAGCATACAAACTAATGAGTTTCACTGTGACATTCTCATGGGTATTTTGTTTTCCTTGATCCATCTCTTCTAGTCCTCTCTCCTGTCTTCAGTTCTCCTCTGGTTGTTTCCCTTCCTTTTCCAATGCTCTTCTTCTGCTTTCACATCATGTGTATTCTATTACCCCCCAACACACACACACACACACACACACACACACACACACACACACACACACACACACACCTTAAAGTCTCTTTCTCTTCTTGCTCCACTGTATAGCTTCAAGAAACTATACTTACTTTCTCACAAATTTAGTGATATCGTATGCATCAAAAAGGAAGGGAAGTTGACCCTAAGTCCAGCATTCTTCCTCTGGAGTTCTAGGAGGTAGAATATAACGGGGTCCAGGCAGTTGGGTTACAATGACAGCCCACTGCACACTCTTTGTGCTTTTACTTCTGTCTGAATTCTGGATCTTGATGGCTGTAATCGCTGCGATATTTGGAGAGCTGAGAAAGACTAACCTAAGCCCAGCTGTACTGCATTTGCCCATCAGCCTCTTACTATTAACTACAGATCATTAAGCTGTCCAAAAGGAGAGCAGCTCCCTCAATTTACATCTCCAAAGGGCTGCTGAGTAGAATTTTAAATTATGCTTCTAAAGGGGCCACGCTCTTCTCAAATGGCCAGTTTCCATTCATTTGAAATTTTAAGTATGCAGTACGTGAACTCGTAACATGTATATTTTTAGGGAGACTGTCCAAGAAAGCAGAAAATCACGTTTGTAACAGCAACAAATAACATCAACCAATAAAGGGGACACACCGAAGGGCTAACTAAGTTCTAAAACCTTAGTGTAGCTAGAAGTAACCGGAAAGGGTCATTAGCTTCGCTTTACAACTTCAGAATGACTAAGGCATTAAGCTACTAGGAGCTAAGAGAAAGAGCTCAGTGAGGCCAGGGATTTTAAAGAGGGACGACATCTGTCCCCTCTCTACCTTTTCGTTCACAAACCAATGTTCTTTGTATTTGGCAGATACTGGGAAACTCAGAGTAAAAGTTCAGAGGAAAGCAGTGTTCAGTCCTTTATTGCCACGAGGGCTCAGAGCAGAGAGACCAGCTGTCTTTGCTGAAAAAGCACTAATACCTCAAATTGTGCCTCTCAGTAAATGTGCTCTGAAGCCTTGATCTGCAGACTGGCAAATTGCAGCTAAGTAAGAGATCTGCTGCACCTGCCCATGAGAGGCACATTCTTGGTCTGGTCTTTAATGAGAAAGAACAGGGATCTGTAATTGAGGAGTAATTACAAAGGATAATTGATTGCTGTAAAAATGCCACCGATTTAAGGAAATCCACATGCCTCAATAGAGAGTTTAAAGATGGAACAAAGTCGATATAAGGCATGAGAAAAGAAAATTAGGCACTGGGCAGTATTTGTATTTTCAGGAAAAGGAACAGAGGCATATAGCTAAGTGGTACCCATAAATAGTAAGGCATCATGGGGAGGAAGGAAATTGAGGGTCACAAAGACATTTAATAAGAAAGAAAGAGCAAAGATCAGYCTCTATGTATGAGACAACATTAGGCAATTGCTTTTAATGTTTGCATCTCATAATAGAACCACTTTGTATAATCCAGAGGAGAATAGCATCTAAAAGACAAGCTTCTTCCTGAATGCTGAGAATTCTGGGGGGAAAGTTGTCCAGGGAGAACTTAGAGGATGCGTGTCAACAGCACAGTGACAGGTGGTCATCATGTAGGAATAGCTATCCCAACATGGGGATGGAAAGGATACATGATTCTTGGTGGCTTCAAAAGCCAAAATTATGAACAAATTTGGATGCTTCAAGGACTAAAATTTGTGTCTCAATAATGAAGATTAGTACAATACTTTCTTGCTCATCAATGAGCGCACTCTCCTCTCTTTCCCCATTTAGAAAATGTAATGAAAGTTTGGTAGAGGTCAGTGCTTATTTAGGACTAAGTCATATTTCTATTCACAAGTAACAGATATTGAACCTGTTTGATTTTTTATTTCAAACTAAACCAAAATTTCAGTTTGATGGAAAGTTTCATTTCTGTATTTCTCATATAGAAATGTTGAAAACTGCTAGAGGAAAAATGCTTCAGGACAAAGTTAAGAGCAACAGTTTCTGAGCAACAGTAGCACAGATACCAGACTCCAGAAGTGACAAGTGGGATTTCGTGAAATTAGAAGCTTCTGTACAGCAGAAGAAACTACCAGCAGAATGAGCTGACAGCCAATAGGATGGAAGAAAAGCTTTGTCAGCTCTACTTCAGACAAGAGGTTAATATCTGGAGTATATAATGAACCACAAAAATTAAACACCTCAAACTGTCAACTGCCAAGTAAAAAATGGGCCAATAATCGAACAGACAGTAATCAAAGAAAGGCTGATAGCAGATAAGTATGTTTTAAAATGTTCACAACATCTCTGTCAATTAGAGAAATGCAAAGTCAAATGACTTTGGGCTTCTGACTTGCCCTAGTAAGAATGACGACACTCAAGAGAACAAATGTTGACACTGCATACACAACCCTCACAAGGGGGTCTCGGGAAAGAGGAAGCACCGGACACTGCTGGTAGCAGAATAATTTAGTATCCCCTCTGTGACAATGTCAAGACTTCTCACAAAACTGAGCAGAGCTGTCACACGCCCTGGCCGTACTCCTAGGCAGACACCTAAAGGACACTACAGAGATGCACACACATCCGTGTTCAGTACAGCTCTTAATGCAATGGCCTGGAAGCAGAGTCATGGAAGATGTCTGTCACATAATGGAGGACAGTGAAAATGTGGCAATATATATATATATATATATATATATATATANACACACACACACACACACACACACACACACACACACACACACACACAATGGATTCGTATTAAGGTAAAATGAAGTTACAAAAGTTCCAAGAAAATGGATGGAACTGGAAAATATTATATTGAGTGAGGTTACCAGGACAAAGCTTTCTCATGTGCAGATCCTAGCATCTATCAAACACATGTGTGCAAGTGACAGTGAATAAGAAACCTAGGCAGGAAAAAGAGGTTTTAAAGGAGGGCATAGCACAAGTGGAAGGGATATGTGAGACAAAAGAATGCCTCAGAGACAGTGGGTGCAGGAAGACTGTGTGTAAGCACACACACACACACACACACACACACACACACTCACACACACAGATACATACATGCACACACTCTCACACACAGACACATAATGCATAGACATACACATACACAGAGGTACACACATGCACACATACACAGAGACACACACATGTACACATTCACACACAAAATACACATGCACACATAAACAGAGACACACATACACATACAAGACACATGCTCACACACAGAGAGACCCACACATGTACACACTCACACACATGCACACACATACACATACAGAGATACACATATGCACACGTACATAGAGACACACATGTGCACACACATACACACAGAGACATGTACATGCACACACACAGACATACACATGCACACACAAAGACACACAGAGACACACACACACACACACACACACACGGTCAATATTGAGTGTTTCCTTCAACCAATCTCCACTTTATGTTTGAGATAGGGTCTCTCTCAGAACCTAGAACTCACTGTCTGGCTAGCTGGCTGCCCTGATTGGCTAGCTGGCTACCCTGATTGGCTAGCTGGCTGCTCTGGCCAATAAACCCTAACATTTTTACTCTCTCTACTTTTCCAGCACGGGGATGATGAATGCACACAGGCATGCATGGCTTTATTACTGGCTCTGGAGGATTAAACTCAGCTCCTCACGTTGTCATAGGGAACAGTACTGTGCCATCTTCCCAGCCTGTGCTCCTTCACTTCCAGTAGGGACAGCAAGCTTCACCCTCTTTGGTGATGGGAAAACAAGGATAAGGACAAGCCACTCTTGAGACCAACCAGTCCCCAGAGTCTGGTGTCTCGGCATGCCGGCTTCCTATCCTCCATGTGAACTTAGGAGAGAAGTCTTAAGAGCCACAGGGATTCCTCTAAACCATGGTTTAGTCATGTGCAGATACTTAATCATTTCTTAGTGGGTCATGGCCTTTATTAGTCTCGGAGGAAACAAAGATACTTTAAACAGTTCCCAGTACCATCCAGTCATCTCTTCCACCTCCCGCACCCCTCCTATTCTCTAGTTTGGTGCTTTGGCTCTTCTGGTTATCATTGCTCATGGCCTTTGCTTACTGTCTTATCTCCCAGGACTTCAGTACTCACCATTCAACTGTCTTTCTGATAATTATATGTATCCATCCATCATTCTGTTTAGGTCTTTATGTTAGTTTCACAGTGAGTCCTTCTACACCTACTCAATAAAATAGCCAACCGAAATATAAAATTATACTGAGTGCTAACTAGTTCACTGTCTGTTTCCTAATGGGACAAAGGAACTGTGGGAGGATAGACTTTACTTATGGTTGATAAATGTTCATTGGCATTCTTGGCCATATGCTCAGAGAATAAATCCAGGGAAATGTCCACTATTTATTGTTTAAGATATCTAGTCACAAATACTAGTGTTAAGGGGTGAGTTTGGTGGCTAGCCAGATCACAGAGGACTAAATGGACAGAGTCCATTCCAAAAGCAAATCCAGAGGTTTTTTTTTTTTTTTCTGCTTACCTACCATAGAAGGCTTGGGATGGGGTTCTTCCCAAGTGTAAGTGAGACAGCCACCAGTGCTTCCACCTTCACCATCTGCTTGGTGAAAGAGAAGCAACCCACAGGCTTCAAACGAGAAAGAGAAACAATGCAGTGGTATGGGACTCTCAGCTCCCCACCCTTCAGACTTTCTCTCAAATGCCCTGCCTTCTAGCTTTGAGAACTACCCGTTGTCTTTGGCCTTGCCACTTATTGACTGATGAATCTCTCAGATCTTAAAACAAGAGGGATTTCCAACAATTCCATCTGGAAGTCAAATCTTAGAAGGAACTAGAATCTGCCTCTGACKACTCTCAGGCTTTAGGGGTCCCATATTCCTCAATGACCCATAGAACCAACAGAATTCCTCTTGCCCTCCTGCATGCGTCTCCATCATACCCATTGGTTTACCCACACTGGGATGCAATAGATCTGCCTCTAGGCAGTGTAGATATCATATATGACATACTTATGGACCACCTAGCCCTCAGTAGGTTCTTACAAATCATAGTCCTCCTTATTCTCACATACTCGTACCCAACGTGATGACAACCTCAGGTCTCTCTAGTTACCTCAAGTGGAATTTTGCTGGATGTCATTTCTGGAGTACCACTAAAGGTCATGTAGTTGGGCTCTACCCTTCCCATGTATTTATTAGCTTTCTTCATCTTTCTGCCAACTATGCAGGCAGTTGTTTTTACAGAGGAATAGGAAATGAGGTAGCTCACCTGAATTAATACCTATGAGGAGGCCAAGCAGACACTGTCACCATTTTGAGATAATTTTAAAACTTGTGGACTTTATACTAATCTGAAGACAAATATGCCTATCCAGGCACTTCTAACCTGGCCTTCCACCCAACATGGGATGCAACCTCATTGGTTTTAAGACAGATGACTTCCCTCTAGACTCTTCCCATGACAACATATGCTCCCTAAATTTAGATATTGGGTTATTACTACTATCTCCGTCAAGTAAGCAATACAGGAGGGAAGGAGAGAGAAAATGAGGGATGAGAAAAGAAGGTAGGAAAGGGAGGGCGGGATAAAAAAGGGTGAGCAAGAGTAAGAAAGAAGAAATAAAGAATCTCATAGCTCAGGGATTGTGCCACAACGCCTTAGTCCCTTATTAGTAATAGCTATAGAAATACCTCTAGGAGAATAGTATGTGGTTATAGTCATTCACACCTAGGCAAGGGCTGTTCTTTGCCAGGAGTAAGTGTGAAGAGAAAGTAACATGAGAATGGATGGAGAAAGAGGTCAATGCAGAGGCAGATCAGGCCTGCTCAAGTTGACTTGGGTTTGGCTATTATTATCTTCTGTCAGGATGAATTTGTGCCCAATACATGCCTTTGAATTTTACGAGAGTGGCCCTTTTCCATGCTGTGTGGAACATTTTTTTTTTCTAAAAAAAAAAAAAAACAACACTTTTTTGCATTTTTGTGGTTGTTACTCAAGGAGAACTACTTTGGAAATTGACTCCCTCCAGGATCTCTCATCTAAAAACTGTGAACTGTTTTCTAACTTACATGGGAAGATAATGTAATGTCACCCTGGGCTGGTAGTCCTGGGTTCTATAAGAAATCAAGCAGAGCGGTTACCTCCCAACTTCTCATGAGAAGCTGAGGACTCAGTCTAGAAGACATAGATACCTGCAGGAGTTGATCTGTGAAAAGCAGAGTGAATTTGTCCTGGTGATTTACCTAAAGATCCTTCTCTCTTACTATTATAAAGGATGTTTTTCCTCAATGACATTGTGCTGCTTCATGGGAGCTATTTCTGAAAGTGCTTGTGTCACATGAAGACAAAAGAGAGAAGTGCAACACTTTCCAAGGTGTGGGGTTTTGAGGGTTCAGAGTGACAAGTGAGATTTGACCTAGGATTTTAGATCTCTCTATATCAGCTTTTATCTAGAACTCATCAGATTACTTTTTGTTAAGCTCTTCTTTGATGAGCGACTTGGGGGAGGTGATGATTCAGCAGAGGACGAACGTGGAATACACAGACTGTGTATGGGCCTTCCAGTTGTGATCTTATGATGCTGTAGACTGCAGGCACATCATCCTGGAGCCCTTTGCCTGTGGCCTCAGTACTACCTCTGTTGCAGCTCAGTGACTCACTCACTTCTAATACTGTTTAATTTAGTCCTATCCAAGTTCTGCGAGAAAGCAGTGCATTTGAGCAGAGAGGGAAATGTAGTAGCTTGTTCCACTTATCAGCTAGATAAAGTTCTAGTCTGTACTGGTCTCTAGGTAAAGCTCCAGTCTGCACTGGTCTCTGAAAAAAAAGGATGGGATGCTATGTGGGGAGGTGTCATGTAGGTAACAAAGGGTGACATTCCTCCCCTTAAACACATACAAACACACAATGTGTGACGTTTCCTGTTGGATGTGATGGGCTATGGAGTTGCTAAACATTATTTTCATCTCCATGGTTGTGCTGGATAGTTTTATGAAAGAAAACTGGAGTCACTGGAGTGGAGGGAGACTCGACTGAGAAAATAGCTCCATAAGACTGGGCTGTTGGCAAGCCTGTAGAACATTTTCTTAACTACTGATTGGCTGGGAAGGGCTCAACCCATTATTGGTGGTGTCACTCTGGGCTGGTAGTCCTGGGTTCTATAAGAAATCAGGCAGAGCAAGCCATAAGGAGCAAGCCAGTAAGCAGTACTCCTCCATGGCCTCTGCATCATCTCTTGCTTCCAGGTTCCTGTCCTGTTTGAGTTCCTGTTCTGACTTTCTTCAGTGATGAGTAGTGATGTGKAAGTGAAAGCCAAATAAATCCTTTCCTCTCCAACTTGCCTTTGGTCATAGAGTTTTATCACAGAGATAGGAACCRTAACTAGGACAATGGCTCTAATTAAATATGTCACACGACAAATTTAGCATCCAGGAGAAAATAACGGTAACGACTTGGTTTGGTACATTAGGAAATTATTAGCMTTACAATAATCAGGCACRGAAAATATCACTTAAGACAAGACACTACAAGTAAATTTGGACCTTCCAGCTACAGAATGGCATTCCATCTCCCAACCCAGTAGTTGAAAGAGCAGGACTGGATGGTTGAGAAACAGGGGCTGTAGATCTGGTTCTGCCATGTTGGCTTTGTGATCCACGACAAAGTGCTGCTCTCTTCTGGAGCTTGGTTCTTCCTCTATTAAGCAAGCTTGTTGTTTTACAAAGTTACCTGCACACACATATGTGAGCTTCCTGTGAGCCTGGCAGCRGGCAAGTGTTTTCTGGGGCTCTCATCTGAGTCCTGTAAATACTGGGCTGGGRAAACATCTCAAAAAGCAAGAAAGACATTGCAGCCACCTGGCCACCTCACAGTTTCCTGCTCCAGCACAGCGGCTCCTTTTCCTTCCTTGTTGAAAAAAAAAAAAAACCTACTGCAAGGACTGGCCGTGTTTAGACTGGAGAAAAGAGTGAYTTAAGAAAGACTTGATAATAATTTTCTGTCTTCAGATTTTTTTTTGGAGCTATTTCAGGAGCATGTGCAAACAAAAGGATTGTAAAATTTGACAATACATAGCAAATTTGTTCCCTTGCCCAGAAGCCAAAGGGAGCTACAGGAAATGATGAATGAGATCCAAAGGAGCTAGAAATGGGAATCGAGYGAGTTCTCTATCCGTAGGCTTAAGAGCCAGACTCACTTGTAAATATCTGTCTGTATCTAAAATGGTCTGGGTGAATKATACAAGTAGAAGCTGGGTCACTTTTCCCCTAAATGTCCCTCTAGCCTGGCTTAGGAGACAGYGTGGCTTATTCCAGGCACAGGGAGGGAGTAATAATCTAATGTCAACTTCTTAATTCTTCTAATTAAGAAAAAGCTCACYGCAGAATGTTGATGATGGAAAGTACAAAACATTAAGTTTACAACACTYRCATAACTCATTGAACATGAAGAAGTTGATCTGGTGTCTACATACAACCTTCACCCCTATGTTCCAGTATCTTTGCCATGAAAGATGCTACTAAAAGAGAAAAATAAAAACCAACTTATCCATAAAAACGTTGATCTAGAATGGTTTCCTGACTATAYGTTATGCTAGGGCAATGGTGGCTCAAAGCTCATGGGAATAACCAACTAGTGTTAATTTGACTCAAAGCCCATTCCACAATATGGAATCCATACCCATCACTGTT
>BDUI01016544.1:17857-28379 GCA_002335545.1 Apodemus speciosus
GTAGCCTTTACCCTAGCTTTAGTAGTTCACTGTTGACAGTGGACAAGGAACCTGTGCTCCTAAGCAGTTACCTCCCCATTCCTTTCTTTCCTCAATCCCTGGCAACCACCAACCTACTTCCTCTCTCTGGATTGATCCACTCTGGATATTTCATATAAATAGAATACTCTGTGCTCATGTATATGGATGTCCTCGTTCAATTAATGTATTTCTAGGTTAATTCATGCCCTATCATAGATCAGCACTTTATTTCTTTTGGTGAATTGTGTGCTTCTGCAGCATTTGGTTTACTCACTCATCACCTGAAGGACATTTAGATTGCTCTGCTTTCTGGGTATGGATCAGTGGTGAACTTTCTTGTACAGGTTTTTATCTGAACAGGTTTTCATTTGTCTTAGTCGAATACCAAAGAGAAATCTTTAATGAGGTGCCAATGGAGGTGGCCACAAAGCAAAATCTGAAAGTTGGAAAACTAACCTGCACAGGAGAAATGATAAGATCTAAGGYGAGCACTCACCATACACCAGGTGCTATCCGTTTTACACCTCCTATCGCTTCTTTTATAAGCAGAAGAGAGCTTATAGAAACTAAGTAACTTGTTCACGGGCACACAAAAAGAAAAGATACGGTGTTATTTCTAAAAAGTCAGTCTGGGCAAGAACAACTCAGAAAGGRGTCTGCACACAACGAAGTGCTAGTGGATAGCCAGAAGAGCTTGGGATTTCTACTCCCCTCCCCSYTTTCTTCTGCCTGCAGCAGTGTGGAAATCGGGCTCGAATCTCAGCTGAGSGTAAAKAATTTCAAGCGGATCCACACTGAATTGAAACCAAGCGGGTTAGCTGATAGGCAACATCTGAGGGTCACTGTGTCTCTGGGCCAGTCTCACACCACATGCAYAACCAACAGAGCCGCTGCGCGTCCGGGAAGTGGTCCGCTGCTCTCCTTCCCCTCTGCCTCCCACGAGGTAGGCCACGGGATTCCCAGCACGGGCCCCACTGGTACCACCCACCTCTTCCGCACTCCTAGAGCTGGCCGCCTAAGCACCTTCTCTCCGGCCAGACACAATTATCCAGGAGCTGTTAACGCACAGCTCCCTCTCCGAGGCTGCGCCCTAGGTCACGTGAGGACGTCACCACGTGACGCGAAGCTTGTGATTTCCACAGCGCTGGGTGGGCGGTGTGGCAGCCGATCCGGTAGTCACTTTGGAGCTCGCTGAGTGGCGGTGTCATCGCGGTGAGGACGGCGGCCCAGGAGGGGCAGGGCTGGATCCTTCGCCCCAGACTCAGCTCTTTTCTTCTGTCCTTCTCGCTGTAGATGAACCGGACGAGCCCCGACTCGGAGCGGCCTCCGGCATCCGAGCCCGTGTGGGAACGGCCCTGGTCGGTGGAGGAGATCCGCCGCAGTAGTCAGAACTGGTCCTTGGCGGCTGACGCCGGTGTGAGCGGGGGACCCGGGGCCAAGGGAGGGACAGAGTTGGGGTTACCCCTTCTCGGGGACACGCTTCCTCCAGTAGTCAAAGGCGCAATTACAGTCACCGGGGAGGGCGGCCCTGTGGGCTTCCACCCAGCACTCTGCCGCGCAGATGCGGGTTTCCGTCCATGCTGAGGCTCTTCAGCCTTGCCCTCCACGGCATCCTGCTGTGCAGAATTGTTTCTGCCCTCTTCAGGGACTGCTCTGTCTCAACAGAGGCCCTTCTGTATCAGAACTTGGGCTAAATGGGGCAGCACATATTTTTGAGTAGAACTGCTCACTTTGGGAGCCTAAGAGCTTCATATAAGTAGGATTTGGGGTGTTTTGTTACACTATGTGATTTCTGGAGAGTGACAACCAAACAGGGCTTTAAATCCCTTTAGAAATGTGATACTGGTTTTGTGCGCTGGAAAACTTATCTGATGAGCATTCTTAATGCTTTCCAGGGTCACTTGACCTAGATCAAAAGTATCCCCTTTAGTTAACATCATCTGAAAGGTAAGGGGTTCTTTTTTGTTTTGAACCACATGTAATGTTGATACTTTTGTATGTTTCTTTTCAAAATAGCTACTACAGTTTCTACAGGAATTCTCACAGCAGACTATCTCCAGGACTCATGAAATCAAGAAGCAGGTGGATGGATTAATTCAGGAGACCAAAGCCACACACTGTCGTCTGCATAATGTGTTCAACGACTTCCTCATGTTGTCTAATACCCAGTTCATTGAGAATGTGAGTTGTTCTATGGCATCTGACTTTCAAATAATCCCTTCTGGGGAGTWAGAGCTATTGTAATTTATAACGATAATTAGGTTCCCTTCTAAGTTTTGGTAGATAGATTGGTTCTTGGTAACTGAAGCTCCTTTCTCTGGAATCAGTATCTTTTATTAGTAAAGTTTGTGGGTTTTACAAACCTTAAAAACAATYTAATAATAAGGTTTGCCTCATGCTGGTTTTTCTGATTTTAGTTTTGAGGCCAATTGCCATTTGAGCAGAATTGCATGACTCTCAAAAAGTCACTGTGCTCATTTGGTATGATCAGCTACATGTCTGGCTTGACCTCGTGTGCCCCACTTGGCCTGCAGCCCTGTAGACTTTCCGTAGGTCCATTATGTTTCCATCAGTGTATAAGTGGATGAAGACGTCTGCTTTGCATTCTGTCTGCTACGGTTTTCTTTTTCTTCCTTTTTCTTTTTCTGGTTTTTTTTTTTTTTTTTTTTTTTTTTTTTTTTTTTTTTTTTTTTTTTTTGAGGGTTTCTCTGTGTAGTTCCGGCTGTCCTGGAACTCACTCTGTAGACCAGGGTGGCCTCGAACTCAGAAAWCCGCCTGCCTCTGCCTCCCAAGAGCTGGGATTTAAGGTGCGAGCCACCACTGTCCCACCAGCACCAGTTTTCTCAATTTGGATGAATATCTGACACAGAATCACCAGTAAAAATGTTGCTGACCTTTAAAGCGTATGTGAATTTTATTTTCATAGTAAGTTCATGTGAGCTGCAAGGAATGCATAGATAAATATTCTTGGTAAAACTACAATAGAAAAGAAGCAGGCATGTCTGGAGCCATCTAGCAAAGGGAAGGGAATGTATTGAGAACAGGAGGGAACTTAGTTCATCTGATCAAAGAATGTCTTTCTGAATTAATTTGTGGATTGGCATTTTTTTGGGGGGGTGGTTATTTTGTTTGTAGTTCAGCATTAGTTCTGACTAGTGTAGAACTTGCTGCGTAGACCAAGCTGGCCTTGAATTTGGGGAGAAATTCTCACCTCTGTGTTACAAGCTTACAGCCCTATACCCAGCAGTGAGAAGAAAATTACTCAAGTACACAGCATCCTGAAATTGTTAGATGAAAATCATTAAACAGGATTTCATAAATGGTTAAGGTCATAATTTGGGATTTGGGATTTGGGATTTGGGATTATAAAAGTACCAGAGTGCCATGGGGGCTGTTGCCGTTGCTTTGCATAATTTAAAAGTGTAGACTGAAGTGACAGGCCTCCTTCCATCTTGTTTGAGACATGGGGTTAGTGAGGGCTCTTTGTTCAGTACTGTGTGTGCCAGACTGCCTGGCTCATTGCACTGACTAGGCCACCAGGTATTTTCTTTAATGGCAAAGGGGAACCATTGGGTTTGAAACATAACATGAATTCACGTAAGCCCAATGCAGATGTATGTACAAATGTCTGGGATACTTGGGACTAGAAGTTGTTCRGATCTTAGGTTTTTAAGATGTAGACTCTACAGAAACTACATTTTCTGATTGTAGATTTTAATTACAGGTCTCCCTCTTCTAGCTTTTTCTGGCAAAATTTTCTTAAAATTTCCCATGGCTTAGGTTTTATGAAAACTTTAAAAATTTTTCTTTATGTCTACTTCTGTGGATTCTGTATTTCCATTCTTTGTCCCCCTTGATGATAAGGCCTTATTCCACTCCCAGTCTGCCATCAGGATCCTTGAGAAGTGTGTTGGTGCCACACTAAATGTAACTGCTTCCAAGACCTTTTACAGCCACATGGTACATACAGCTTCTGCCCATTGGGGAGGAGCTCCTGATGCTGTTCGGAGAATGGCTAGTGCCTCTGAAACTGGGGAGAAGGAATTTCACAGAAATGCCTATTGCATCTGTCTGCTCGCCTGTGTATATTCTTCAAACTCTGACTTTGATTCTCATAAATTACAATTCAAGCTAAGATGCTGCAGCTATTTTGGTTTGTGGAAATTCATTTGAGAGATTATTTAAAGTCAGTTGGGTTTTGTTAGTCTCAGAGGCAGCTCCATAGTTGCAAACTACATTTTAGAATCAGTGAAGCAAGCTAGACTTTCTAGGGCAACAGAACAGTAAGGACTTTTGAGGGCAATAGAAGTTACACAGAATCATTAGTAAGGGCTCAAGAGGGACTCCTGAAACACAACAGCTCGTTAGTGTTGGCCTGTGTTTTAAATTCTGAGCAGAATGGGACCCAGTTCTTAAGGTGCCACCCCTTGCCTTTTTTGTTTTTCCCTTGAGACAGTTTCATTCTGCAGCAGAGGCTGACCTCAGACTCAGCAGTCCTAGTTAATGACTTTATTTTTTTAAAAGAACATAGGAGGCTCAAGGGATGTACGGCTCAGAGGTTAAATAGAACTGGCGCTCTTCCAGAGGACCTGGGTTCAGTTCTTAGCACCTACATGGCAGCTCACAACCACCTGCAACTCCAGTTCTAGGGGATCTGTTGCCTTCTTCTGGCATATGGTGCACAGATGTATATGTAGGCAAAACACCTGCCTTTATATATATAATAATAAAAGACCATAAGGAATTTTTGAAAAGTCAATTAAAGATTTTTTGGCTTTGTGGGAAAAAATTTGAAAACAACTTAAATTGATTTTCCAGGATCGTTCTGTTAGTTATAAAAACTCTGTTTTCATCATTTTCTTCCTTTTCAGTCCCCCACCCCCCTTTTAAAGGAAACAGATATCATTACTAAATTGCCATAAAGAACTAACGATTTGGGGTTAAAGTTCAGAACTTTATCAGCCTGTAATCCCCTGCACATGCTATCTCCTTCCGCCAGCCTGCTTGATTTTTACAGATGTGTTTTGCTTTTGACAGAGGAGCCTCTAAAACTTTGGAGCTTCTTTTGCTACCCAACTGTTTTTTAGATTGTTCTGTATGACCTTAATTATCTTTGTCTGCAAGATTCATCCTGCACCTCCAGGCTAKGCAGTACCCTCRGAGACAGGGCTTCACCATTTAGCCTAGTTGGTCTGGAACTTTATACATAGACCTGGCTGGCCTTGAGTTCATGGAGATCTGCTTGCCTTTGCCTCCCAGGTGCTGGGATTAAAGYCATGCCTTAACCTTAGTCTTCATGTCATTTGCTAACAGTCTAGGAGTCTCCATTTTTTTTTAAAGATTTGCTTATAACTTTTAATGTGAATGGGTATTTTGTCTGCACACACAGATAATGTGTTCCACATGCATGCCTGATGAGATAGATCCCCTAGAACTGGAGACAATTCTCAGTGTCCATGTGGGTGCTAGGGATCGAACCCCAGTCCTCTAAAGGAGAAGCAACAAATGCTCTTAACTACTGAGCTATCTCTCCAGACACAGAAGTCTTAATTTTTTTTAAAGTTTTCATCATATATGTGCATTGTATGTGATGTGTTATATGGTATTTTCATATAAGTGCACATTACATGTTAGCAATTCTAATTTTCAAATTTCAGAATAAGTTTTAGCATCTAGCTAAACATATTCATAGGTCTTAGCACAATCTGGATACACAGACACCCTGGATACTTAAATAACTGAATGAGAAAACATAAAACTGAAAAGRACCAGAGCTGTGTGTAATCTTAAAAATCCGTCCGTATCATTTTCACTTGCTCCTCAGGTCATGTATCCCACTTCTCCAAATGAGGAAAAGTTTCTCATACCTTTGGGATTTGCCAGTTCTATCATATAGCTATCTAAATGCTCATGAAATAAAGCTGTGAGGTCAGCCCAGGAAGGGTGAGGAAGTTATTTACCATTGATTAGCTGTGGTTACTGGGTACCCCACCCTCAAAGGCCTTTAGCTCTTCCTAAACTAGTTAGTGTTTTAGATGTCACCCTGAATTTACCAGCCCCTGGATGCTGGCATCTTGAGGAGTAAATTTTAGTGATGGGGGAAATGCTCAGTATTGATGATTTTTGACTTCAGCCAGAAAGTCAACCTTGTCAAGTTAGAGGTCTTGCCATACAAATTTGAAATAACTCCAGTAGCTGTYCTATCTTAAAATCCCACTAAARGGTGCATGTATTTTTATTGTTGTTGTTGTTCTATTGGAAATGTTTGGTATAGGACAGTTAGGAAGGAAAATTAAGAATGAGGGTCTAGAGAGATGGCTCAGTGGTTAAGAGTACCTTAACTGCTCTTCCAGAGGACCTGGGCTCAAGTCCCAGCACCCACATGGCAGCTCACAGTTGTCTGTAACTCCCAAGGTGTGATATCCTCACACAGACATACATGCAGGCAAAACACCATTGCACATACAATAAAACTAATTATTTAAAAAAAAAAAAAAGATCCAGGTTCGATTTCCAATCACCCACATAGCCGCTAACAAATGTCCATAACTTCAGTCCAGGGGATCCGCACAGTCTTCTGGTCTTCAGGCACAAGGCACAGACAGTGCGCTTRCACATCTGCACAGGCAAAATCAAAGTAAAAAGAAAGAAAAGCAAGAATRAGAGAAGCCACCTGAAGTGTCAACTCCCGGGGAGACTGGGACAAATATTCAAGGTCTGCTTTTATACAGTCATTAGGCTTAAAAAAACTAAACCTACAGATAATTTACTACCTGAAATTAATTAGCCAGGGAACATCATTTTGTATTTCTCTGTAGTCTGGATGATTCTGTGTGTTTGTATGTGTATGTATGTGCACAGAAGTGTGTGCACTTACAACCTGCATATTTCTTAGTGTTAAAATAATTTTTTACACAGCTTTGAGACTTTTATGAACTTTTTATTTTTGAGACAAGGTCTCATGTAACGCAGACTGGCCTCAAATTCTTTATGCTGCCAAGAATGAACTTAAACTCCTGATCCTCCTGCTTCTGTCTTCCTCGTGCTATGATTGGAGACCACCTGGCTCTTGAACATAATTTTATTCTTACTCCATTATTTGACTATACCAAACATACTTTAATATTAAGCTATCAGCTTTATATGGAATACTTCATTTATTTAGGAAAGAATAGAGAATAACATGGTTAGCATATGCAGTACCTAGAATTAATTACCAGATTTTGATATTTTTCCATATTTGCTTCATAGGAACCAACCACCTCCGTTATTTCCTCCTAACTGTGATATTTTGAGGGAAGTATCTCTGTATGTCTTCATTTTTATTTTTTATACCCTTGGAGTTTATATTTATGGGTATTTGTGAGCACACACGAAGAGAACTTTTACTGTATAGCTGTTCTTTCCTCACTGACTTGTRTGTATGTTTATGTGAATATAAACTAAGTTTTCCATGTAATTTTCTTTGTTCCTTATGTTATTACATATTGTAATCTAATAGACTTAATAGGGCAAGTTGCTTTAACAGCTTGTTTTTTTCAGACAGGATCTGCTTTAGTGCTGAAAGTTGGCCTGTAGGCACGAACCATCATGATCAGCTCCTCAAAACTTTTTTTATTCAGAAATAGTATTTTATCATTTGACATATCTGCCAAGGTTGAGACTAGCCCCAACCTATGGGTATAAACGTCTAGAATATGTTTGACAATGTGTCACTTTAGCAAAGAYGAGGTGCTGGGTCCAGACTTTGTGGCATCCGATCTCCCACGTATGGGCTTCTSAGCAGCTTTATAGGACATGGTGTGCATTTCCTCCCATGGCACAGGCCTCAGATCCAATTAGGAAGCAGTTGGTCATCACCAGAGCAGTCCTGCCTCTCAGGTTGGTACAGAATCAGTGCTGTACAGTATCTACCTCTGTGGAAGACATTGCGCATTCCTAAGCGGTGATGCGCATAATATTTTTCAGCTCTTTGAAAGTTACCCAGCAGAGAGGATGTTTCCAGCAACGAACAATGAGAGTGCAGTAGTTGTTCATCCAGGAGCTTGCCTATCTCAGCAGTTCCCATCTGTGCTGGAGGCCTGGAGGACCGATGAAGATTGCTGACCTTGAGTCTCCACTAGAATCTTGAAGACATTGATTCTAGTATCAGCAAAGGAATGCTTTAGCAACAAGATAGATTAACTTGCTAGCAAGAATGAGCACAGAGGGCAAAAAGCAGATTTTCCTTCTTCCATGTCCTTTTATCTGGGCTTCCACAAGAAAGTGTGGTCCAG
Organism: Apodemus speciosus; assembly: GCA_002335545.1. Classification (NCBI taxonomy): domain Eukaryota; kingdom Metazoa; phylum Chordata; class Mammalia; order Rodentia; family Muridae; genus Apodemus; species Apodemus speciosus. Next base: position 26,155 of record BDUI01016544.1, read on the forward strand.
ATTCTGGTTGGATTTTCCTGCTTCAAATGATATGATCAAGAAAATTCTTCACAAGAGTCTGATATAGTCAAATTGACAACCAAGATTAGTCATCATATCTACATTTATATTGGCCTTTTATAATAAATGTTACATTCTAGTTGTTTAAAAAAAATTACAGTGAGTTTCAAGAATGATGGATGTGTCTTGTACATGAGGTTCCCCCGTGGCCATGTATCTTTTGGCAAGTTGTTGGTGTTTCACCTTTTTTTTTCGATTTATATGAGATAAGTATACAAACTTTCAACYGTTAAGCAGCAGAAAGTATATTTTACCCTTATTTTTCTAGCTCTAGTTGTTATTTATATAGTTGGTAAGTTATACCAATTGATATTAGCAATGGCCATAGGTAAAGGTACTGTCGCCCTGTTAGAATTATGGATTGGGTTACGTGAACACATGCGTAGCTGGGATCATAGTGTTTTCAGAACTCTGACCAGCCAGATAGTTCCTTGTGATTTTTAGTCATTCATGTTTTTTTCTTTAATCAACTTCAGGTAAATTACTATTTTGTTATTTGTTCATGTCCCACTGGTGTGTGTCCCTAATGTCCCGAAAAGCCATTTCCATTTTTTTTATTTACTTTACATCCAATTGCTGTGTCCTCCCAGACTCCCCACCCCCCATCTTCCCTTAGAGCTCCCTTCTCCTCTGAGAGGGTGGAGGCCCTCCCAGGTATCCCGCCACCCTGGCACATCAAGTCTTCGCAGGGCTAGCCCTATCCTCCTCCGACAGATAACAGCTTTAAGGATAACCCCCTCCAGTTGTTCGGGAGCAATAGGAAAACCTGACTGCACATCTGGTTACATAGATGGGGAGGCCCTGGGTTCAGCTCGTGCATGCTTTTGGCATTTCGGTCTTTTTGAAGCTCTTTGTGTTGAGCTTCTACCTGTGACTCCATCCCACTGCTTACTTATTTACAATGGATTTGCTTCCATMCTTAGCGGGTGTACGATGAAGAAGTGGAGGAGCAGGTGCTCAAGGCGGAGGCAGACAAAACAGAGCAGGTACTTGTATTAAATCCTTCTTTCTTTGAATTACTAACCTGGAGAAGTRATAAAGAGGGTGCTGAGGMCTGGGAAGATGGGAGATACGGCCCCTGGCAGTGACCAAAGAAAACGTTTCCATTTTTTCCTGAAATATAGCCTGTCAGTACATAGATGAAATGAATGGTGTGAATGTGGAGCAGAGTGAAATATCCAGGTTTACAGGCCACAGAGGAAGCATCGTCTCGTCCTCCTGCTTCCTCCCTTTCCCTTTCCTTCCTCCCTCTCCTTTAAAGATCTAGAAGCCATTCTTCCTCAGTTTATGCAGAAACAGGCCCCATCCTGAGCTTTGGGAAATGAATGTCACAGAGGTGAGGTCTCTGAAGGCCCAGTTTCCCCATCTCTTTTGTGATTGTTCTTACTCTTGTTTCTGTCACATCAAAATTAGCTGGGCRAATATAGGTTTAGTCTGTGCATATTGGAGCACCCCATGGGTGCAGGATGTGTTAGGAYAGAGTGGACTGCGGTGAGCAGTTGCTGACTGTCACAGGACTGCAGGGAACTGACGATGTGGGACACTGACTCCAGAGGCTTTACTGTCTGCTGAGGCCCTTGTGTTTTGGAAGTTCACCCAAGGAGACAGGGTTTCTTTGTTAACAGCCCTGGCTGCCCTGGAACAGAGAGTCCCTGCCTCCGCCTCCCGAGTGCTGGGATTAAGGGCCTGTGTCACTGCCACCTGGCTCAGTTTTGCTTTCTAATTCACTGTATCTTCCAGATGAAAAAATTGGAATCCTAGAGTTTAGGTCATTTGACTGATGCCCAGAAAGTAACAAAACTAAGGTTTAAAGCATGTACATTGACTCCAAAGTCTGTATCAAGGCATTCAGTAGACCATGATGCTGTTGACATTTTGAATTAAATTTTTTGGGGGAGGACATGACTTTAGAGTTGGTATATTGGAGACACACACTGAAGGATATTTTGTTTGTAGGAGAAGACTCGGGAACAGAAAGAAATAGATCTGATTCCTAAAGTCCAGGAGGCTGTGAACTATGGGTTACAGGTCCTGGATAGTGCGTTTGAGCAACTTGACATCAAAGCAGGGAATTCGGACTCTGAAGAGGAGGATGCCAATGAGCGGGTGGAACTGATCCTTGAACCAAAGGTAAAGCATTCAGTTATGCCGAGTCTGACAGCGGT
>BDUI01016552.1:27792-38119 GCA_002335545.1 Apodemus speciosus
GAGAGAGAGAGAGAGAGAGAGAGAGAGAGAGAGAGAGAGAGAGAGAGAAAGTGCTTGTAGTTAACCTGAAATACTCTAGCTGGGTGTCAGGAGTAGGCTGGCACTGCAGATGCCCTGGCTGCACTTGAATCTTATCTTTATGGTCCCACAAAGGTGTGATAGGCTCACAGGTGGCACTAGCTGTTGTGCCTGCGTTCTGGAAGTCTGAGACACGTCCTTGAGCTACGTGTGAGATTGCAAATAGCCCAAAGGCCGTTAGGTGTGACGCTCCACTCCTACTGGGCTCAGAGTGCAGGCCAGCGTGGGCTAGGAGGTTGTTTTAAGAAAAAGAACATGAAGGATTCATAAATCTTATCTAGGGCCAGGCTGAGTTTCAGCTCCGGTGGCTTCCCACTGCAGTCAGATAAACCCAAACTTTCTGTGTCTCCGATCACTTTCATGACAGTCTCAGCATGGCTCTGCCACACTCTTGCTCAAGAGCTGTGGATACCCCTCATTCCCAGGTCAGGGTCTTTGCACTTGCTTCTGGTTCTGCCTGAACAGTTTCTTTAAAGTTGAAGCCATTGACTAGGGGTATCTTCCCAAGAAGGCGTTCCTGGACAATCCTGTGTGAAGCAGGCCTCTCCCCTAACCCATGTCACCCCTCATCACACAAACTTTTTTTTTTTTTTTTCGAGACAGGGTTTCTCTGTGTAGCCCTGGCTGTCCTGGAACTCACTCTGTAGACCAGGCTCAGAACTCAGAAATCCACTTGCCTCTGCCTCCCAAGTGCTGGGATTAAAGGCGTGTGCCACCACCGCCCCACAATTTTTTTTTTTTGGGGGGCACACAAACTTGATATCCATTGTCTGAACATGCTGCGATTCTCATCAGTAGTTCATGCAAAGTAGAAAGAATCTGAGTAGGAAAAACCGGGAACCAACCAGTTCATTCTTTTTCCAACTCTGGGAATCAAACCCATGGGCTTGTGGACTCTACTAGCTACTTACATCCCCTGCTCTGATTAAGTCCTTGATTAGTGAAGAGCGCAGCTCATTTGGTCGACAGAACCTTTCCGAGGTGCTCAGGGCTTGGGAGGAGCTTGCAGGAAGTGAGGAGCATCAGGGCCCCTCTACCCCTGACCTGTACACAGTCTTCCTTCCAGCAGTGACCAGAAAGTCTCACTTTGATTCATTCTTCTCCTGCTCATAAACCTTTGTCTCCTGAGAACACATTTTCCCCGTCTCGCCCTGGCAGTCAAGGTCCTTCTCAGACAGCCCAGTCTGCTTCTCCTGGGCCTTTCCCTGCTCTCGCTTTCAAAGACTGCTCGTGTGTTCCAGTCAGACCCTGGTTTGGGTTGTTCCCTGAGCACCTCACAGCTCTGTCGGGCCCTCCCTTCTACCATGTAGAATCACACTGCCTAGCAGCACAAACGATGGTTAAATGATGCGTTCAGTCAGTGGAAATCTGAGTCAGCAGCCCAGCGCAGGAGTAAACAAAGCCTGAGCCTCTCCCCACCATTTTAGGAGGAAGGAGCAGACACATTGAGAAGCCAGGGCGCAGAGTCCCAGGCAAGGAACATGCCGTGCAGTGTGTCTTAGGAAACGACAATGAACTGGGCCTGTGCGTAATCCCTGAACAGGGGAGGTGGAGGCAGGGGGATCAGCTCAAGGCCCACTTTAGCCACAGAGTGGTTATCCATGAACATGGGACGTATTTCCAGTTAATTCACATCACCTTCTGTGAGTCCTTCAGTAATGCTCTGTAGTTTTTGTCTGTCTGGCTTGTTCATTTATAGGAATATTTGTTGTTGGTTTTTTTTCCCTTTATTTATTTATTTATTTATTTATTTATTTATTTATTTATTTATTTATTTATTTATTTTTTGAGGCGGGATCTCACTATGTAGCTCTGGCTGTCCTGGAAGTCACCATGTAGATCATGTAGATCATGTTGACCTTAAACTCACAGAGGACCCTCTGGGAGTCTCTCCCAGTCCCATGCAAATACTGAGATCAAAGACAAGCATCACCATGCCCACATACAAATTTTATTCTACTGGAAATGTTCATCTGTAACCCCAACCCCTGCATCCTAGGTGCTCATCTGTAACCCTAGTGCCTGCATCCTGAGAGAGCAGAGGAGGAGGCAGAATCAACAGGAGCTGGATGGCCAGCTAGCCTGGAGTAAGCTGCCCAGTGCTAGAAATAATGAAGACCCTGCCTCACCTCATGATGCTGGGGGTGAGAACTGACTCCTGGAAGTTGCCCTTGGATTTCTACATTTGCACTGTGGCATGCATGTACGCCCCATACCCCCCCCCACACACACACACAGAGGAACATATACACAACAGATAAACAAGCAGCAATAACAAAATAAGCAAATTTTCATTTTGATCCCCCTTTGGCTTATTAATTATTTAGAAACCTGGCAAAGAACTATAACTCATACTCAGGGAGTCGACTTAGGAGGATGAGGTCAAGGCTAACCTTGGCTACACAGGGAGTTCCAGAGCTGGGCTACAGGAGATCTGGTCAAAAACAAGCAAGCAAGCAAGCAAGCAAGCAAGCAAGCAAGCAAGCAAGGACGCAAACAGTGGGCACACAGGGCCTCATTTAGCCGGTGGTCTGCTGTTAGTGGCTTCTATACCGGCTGCATTGTGAGGAGGGAGCTATCTGGAACTCATCGCCCTCCAGGCTTTGACAGCACAGGTCCTCCGGTCCCTATCTAAGTCTGTGGGCTCCTTCCTGTGGAGGCTGGCTGGGCTTCCTCACCTCTTCTGCCATGAGTCGGAGCCCGCTTGGGATCCCCTCTCCTCCAGGCCTCTTCCTGAGTTCTGCTGAAAGCAGGCTCAGCACTCGGATCCCACAAAGATCCCCCTCAGGGTAGATCTATATGAAGATGTCCCTTGGTGGGTGCAAACCCTGGGTAACAGTGATAGTTCCTGGTGCCAGCATGCTCTCCCCTCTGACTATTGTTTTAGAGCTTTCTACTCTCGCCTCTTGACACGGGGAGGTAGCTTCGGCAATCTCCCCAATTTCAGTTGGCCAAGTCAATTGTTCTAACGAGTATATTTCATTTAAGAGAGGAGAATTTGGAGTGAGCACTATTCTTGCACGGCTGAGAGAAGGGCCTGTAAGTGGCTGGTCCAGCTGCTGAGAGCTCAACGCTCAAGGTGTCGAGTTTTCCCAAGGAGAATCAAGAGTCAAAGACTTGGCTGACATAAGCTCACACAACTAGGAAAGCAGGCCAGGCCTTCAGTCAGAGGGAGACCTGGGCTCCCCACTTTGTCCATCTGTCCTGTGGGCCTCAAGACTCTGGGCCCCATGATTGCAGGGGTCCTTACCTGGTGCAAGGGGATGACAAGGAAGGCACCCCCACCGGCACATTCAGTAACCACGGCGATGAAGTGGGGGTTCACGGCACAGAAGTGGTTGTCGTGGACGCTGCGTGTGATGGGCACAGAGTCGTAGCAGTTCTCTTTGCTGGCGGGCTTGCCGTAGACATGTCGGAACTTGGAGCTGCGGTACTGGGGGTGCCATGACATCTGCAGGGGATGGAGGGGCCGACAGAATAAGGCTCGCTGCCTCATGGGGACACAGTCGAGACTACTGAGCAGGCACAGCCTGGGCGGTGGTCCGGTTTCACTGCTGAGTCTTTTTGAGGCAAGGCCTTAGACCAGGCTGGCCTGCAACTCATTGTATAGACCAGGATGGCCTAGAACTTATGATCGTTTTGCCTTAACCTCTTGAGTGCTGGGATTATAGGTTGTGCCATCAAGCCTGGTGATGACAGCCAGTTCTACAAAGACAGTGGTCCACTCTGAGGGACAGCCAGGTGAGCAGGCCATCACTGTGGTTACAGAGGAGGCTATGAGTCATAGCTATTCTTCTGTTTGCTGATACATTAAGGCCTTTCAGTTTTTTTCAAGTATGAACCCCCAAAACAGAGGGGCCACAGAATATTTGCTACATCCCCTACCCYATCTTTTCTCACCAGACAAGTTCTCCTGCCAACTAMATGAGATCCAGTGTTGTTCTCTGAGGCCAGCCAGTCTGGCCTCCAGTTCCAATTTTATCTCGCTATGACTTAACTCGGATGATGTAGTCCTTGGAGTCTCCACTTTCTTATCTATAAAATGGGATAACACAAGTCTGTCTCATAGACTTGTGTCTCCCCTATGGAAAGAGAGCTGTTGGCCCCCAAGTACRAAACCACCCAGTCCYGAGCAACRTGACCGTGACTGYCAATGCCCATCTGCCCCGCCCTYGCCCGTATTCTATTGCCAAGGTTTGTCCAGACCTTTGAAATGGGGGAGAGGTCACGGAAGTGGGGGAGGATGGCATCTAGTAAGGTCAGGGCACGGGAGTGTCCGTACTGTGTGACCACGTGAGCCGTGAGCCCGGCACTCATCACAGAGCTCTGGAGGTGCTGGCACTGTCCCAGGTGTGTCTGGGACCTTCTGCACAGGGACCCTGTTTGCATGAGGCTYTGATGACTCAGCATCTCAGCAACGGTTTCACTTCCCCTGCTAGCAGGCACTTGTCTGCACTGTCGTCAGGGCCTGCATCYCTCCGGCAGCCTTCWTGGGAGTGGCAATGGGACAGCTTCCACTCGCTGTCCTGTGGGTGTGTGTGCTTGTCGCTTTATGCTATGGGATCAGGCTGAGGCTAGGAATCTCCACCCTGAAGAGGCTTTAGTTGGCTCTAGGTTTAACACTCCTGGCAGTTACTTCCCAAAGTCTGGCTGTGGACCAGCTGGAGACTGTCTCATCCCCTACAACCTCCCTGAGGTGGGGGAGTACTATCATGTCTGAGGATGGGAAATGGGGGTGCAGGGGAAGCTACGTGATGGAAATTGTACTGATATGAGCCGCAAATGTGGGAAGTCAAAGTGTATCTATCTTCTTCCTGTGAGGTGTGTGTGTGTGTGTGTCTGTGTATCTGTGTGTCTGTGTGTGTGTGTATATGTGTGTGTGTATGTCTCTGTGTATGTCTGTGTGTGTGTGTGTGTGTGTGTGTGTGTGTGTGTGTATGTGTGTGTGTGTAAGGGTACTGTTGCTGGTGGGGAGTTTGGGGTGAGGAACAGATTTTCCTGCCAGCTCGCCACGGCCCCCTTCTTCACCCAGCCCTGCAGGTAGCAGAAACGGAACCCAYGCTGGGAAGGGCAGAGGTCCTCCGACGGGACGTGTACCCTGGTGCCACTGTGGTGGCTTCGCGGTGACTAGGACATTACCTGATTTGGTTTGAGCACAGGTGGGCTGGGCCGGAGTTTGCTGCTGCCATTCCACATCTGCTAGCTCAGGTTTTCCTTTTGTTTCTTCCTCTTAAAATCTGACCTTGTGGGCACAGAGGCCGCTCCCTGTAAGTGCTTTTTGGGAGGGTCTGAAGCACCACCTTCTATCATAGCCTGGTTGGTAGAGGGAGATTAGAAGGGCAGGATAGGTGTGGGGCAGCTGCTTGTAATCCCAGCATGGGGGCCAAGAGGTTAAATAAAGTCAGCTCCAGCTACACAGTGAATTCAAAGGCCAATCTGAGGTACACAGCAAATTCAAAGACTAACCTGGGCTACTCAGCAAGACCCTGTCTCACAAAACCAAATCAAACCAGACCAAACCAAACCAAACCAAACCAAACCAAACCAAACCAAACCAAACAACTAAACAAACACAACTTTATTTGAACATGATCTTCAAAGACCAAGAATCATCGCAATAAAACCTGACTGAGATACACCCCACACAGAGACGAAAGTCCTTGGTTGGCTCTTACCCCACGGAGTACTTCGTGGCCCTGACCATGCATGGCCCAACCCTGAAGGGAAATCTCCCCCAACGGGGTCAGAGAACAACTTTCGGTGGATGATTCTCCCTTTCCAGCTCGTTGAGGTAAGTGTCGTTTCTACCAGATGCCACAGAGGCCCTCTGCCTGCCACACGGACTCTCCAGCTTCCAGTTACTTCTCTGCCTTTGCCTCCCATCTCACTGGAGAYGTCCTGGCATTATGGATATGTGCACRGATGTGTGTGTTGTGGAGTCTGGCTTTTTACGTGGGTTCCGGGAGTCGAACTCAGGCCACCAGGCTTGCAAAATAGGAAACTATTTTACCTGCTAAGCCATTTTGCCAAGTCYCTCTTTAATACAGCCCGCATCCCTAGTGAGGGCCCAATCCATACCAGATGGGGCGGGACAGCTAGCCTGTGGAGCCAATCAGAGAGCCTTAGGAGTCTCCCCNATAACAAGAAGGGTTTGAGGAGACAGCTTAGTGGCAGGACACTTACCTATCATGTGCAAGTCCCTAGGTGTAATATCTAGGACTGCAAGAAAAATAAAAACAAACCTAAAATCCCAAACCTGAGGTTATTCCAGGTAGACAGGGACAAGTTTGTCGCTCTACCACAGGCGATGGGTGAGTTCCTGAGAGCCTGACTTTGACAACTTGCCTGTGAAAGAGAAAGCTATGGAAACGAGAGAGCCCAGCATCTTAAACCAGAGACTAGAACATTCTAAAGCAGAAAGTTCCAGAAGGTTTGTAAAGAGGTGACTATGATTTCATTCAATCACCAGTCCCTACCCAGGGCTGGCTCCCGGCTTACTTAGTGCCCAGTACTGGAGGGCAAGAAATGCGTGTCTGGGTCACTGCTCTCACATTACTGCTCTCTGAGGTCACCCCATGTCTGAGAAGCACCAAGTCTAAGAGGAGACATGGTGGTGAACCTGAGGGCTGATAATAGGGTCGGCATGACTGGAGACTCAGAACACTGGGATAGACTGAGTTCCATCACTGGCTGGACATAGAGGGTCAAGCCTCTAATCCTAGCAATGAGGTGACAAGTCTACAAGTTCAAGACCTGCCTGAGCTACAGAATCACCTTCCCTCTAAAAAAGTAAAASAAAAACAAAAACAAAACAAACCAAAACAGTCTCAGGTCCCAGGAGACTCCTGTGTGTATTCAGTATAAAGATAAGAGGGAATTACGGGGACTGAGGACACAGCAGCTCATGGTAGTCTCCAAAGAGTGACATCACCAGAGAGCTTGCCAAAACCCTATGTTCTTGGGCCCTGCCCCACCCCACCCAGACAGAATCTGGCACCCCAGGATGCAGGGTAGAACCTGCTGTATCTTAATTAGTCTTCCCCACGGGCTCATGCTCTGTAATCAAGTCTGAGTCTCGAAGATATAATGGAGCCCTGAAAACATGGGTCAATCTCAGCAGCTTAGGGACTAAAAAAGCAGCCATTTTATGTCCCTCTCCTTACAAAGAAGACCTTGCTAAAACCTGAACCCAGCGCCCAGCAAGCCAGGGTTACTCTGTACAGTTACACCAACTGGGCGAAGAAAAGTGTTCCCCAGGAGGCAGTTGGCAGGCTCCAGAGTACGTACGGGAGGTCTGTGTTGAATTTTGTAGTTCTAACAACTCAAAAAGACTCAAAGAACCAAAATGAAGGGTCAAAACTATAAAACGCTTTGAAAAACGTAAGACCAAACTCAAGATACTAGATTTGGTGGTGACCAAAAGCAGTCAATAAGAGAAAAGTCAAACTGGACCCGAGGGCTTAATGAAAATGTAAAAYGTTCATGTATCAAAGACACCATCAGCCGGGTAAGGGCAGCCTGAAGGACGGGGGCTTTCTGGGATGTGGATTTGGAAAGGGATCGACCAACAGAACAAACAGAATCCCTCAAACCCAACAACAGAGAGGACAGAGAGTCCACCTGGCTTGGTGGCAAACACCTGTAATTCCAGCACTCAGGAGGCTAAGGCAGGGGGATTGCTGTGAGTTGAGGCTAGCCTGGGCTACAGAGTGAGACCCTGTCTCAACAGAGCAAAACAAAATGCGGAAAATCTGGCTGGTTTCTTCAACAGAAGACAAGGCCAAGGGAACTGGTCCAGACTGGAAGAGACTTCATGGGTGGCATGCAACATGGAGTCCCATAGCCAGCCAGGACCCTGACTCCAGCATTCAGCCCCAGAAACCCAGTCTGAAGCAGCCGAGCAACTGGAATGACAATATTAAATGACGTCACTAGCTGTCTTTAGGGGTGACGGCAACACCATGGCTGTCAGTCTGATCTGAGAGATAGAGGCTTAACGGTCACGGCTTCAATCATACAGCACCGGGGGCTGACTCTGAAATAAGTCAGGGGGTTGGAGGTGTGACTTGCTTAGCACGCACAAAGTTCCGGGTCCCATCCTCAGCGCCACGTAACACCTGGTGTGTGCCATTCAACAATATTCCCAGTGCTCAGGAGGTAAAGGCAGGAGGTTCAGGAGTTCAAGATCATCCTCAGCTATATCCGTAGTTGGAGGCCAGCCTGGGGTATGTGAGACTCCATCTCAAAAAGAAAATAATAATAAAGAAATAAAGGATCCAGGCTCAATCCCCAGTACCCCCACAAATTAATAAATAAAATAAATAAAGTAATAATAAAAAGATAAAGTAATAAATAAAATAAAGTAACCCGGCAGGCGGTGGGGAGGAGAGTGGGCAGAAGACTCTAAGGTTTTCCTCCTGACCCTGAGGACTCTGCCCAACAGAAGCTTTTAGAAAAGTGGTTTTCAACCAGTGGGTCGTGACCCATTTGGGGCATCAAAAGACCTTTCCACAGGGGTCACCTAAGACTATCAGAAAACACAAGAGGTACATCACAATCCATAACAGCAGCATTACAGTTATGAAGTAGCAACAAGAATAATGAATGGCTAGGGTGTCACTGTAACACGAGGTCGCAGCATCCGGAAGGTTGAGGACCACTGGATCTCGAAACRTACAACTTCTACACTAAAGCGAAAACTCAGCACATTAAATAAAACCTCAAATTCWACTGAGCAGACACCCCCGCCACGCCTTCCAGTGCTCAGTAGCCACRCCTATTTCTGATGGAGTGACCATAGGATGTCCCTACCAGTCCAGCCAAAGGCTCAGCTCTGCCACCTTACAGACAYGTCCCCATCAGTAACATCAGACGGGACAACACCCCGAGGTAAGTGGCTGCCGCTTCCTCTCGCGCCATGTGTTGGGGATGCGCCAGGTATATACACGGCTCTACTGCAACCCCACGGTAATGAGATCTCCTCACTTTACAGACGAGGAAATTAAGACACGGAGAGGGCGAGGATCTCGCCCAGCATCACACAGCTAGATGGTGACTGAGCTGGGAAGAGAAGCTRAGCCCAACTCACAAAAACACTTCCATAGGGCTGGCCTGAGAGTCACACATCAATCAGACAGCACAGGGGGTGACTGACACACCCAGMGCTCATCTGACAAACCTCAGCTGAGAYGGCAGCATCTGGGCTGCAGGCCAGTCATTTGACTTAGTTCAGGAAAGRCATGTGTCCAGAGCCGAGCATTTGGATCTGAGAAGATATTCCAGGCTGGAAAGTGGCCTCTTTGCATGAGCAGCTTGAGGGTCTGACCCTTGGCACCCCACAAAAGTATGGACACACAGACACACATATGTTCAAAGCTAAGGAACAAGCTTACTGGTCAGGAAGAGTTCAAAGATGGAGGCTTTACAAGCTTCCGCCTGTACCCCGAGGGCTTCGGGGAGGCGGTGGGTGAGGGAAAAAACCCTCTRCCTTGTCTGTTAGCACAGCCTAGGGTGGAGTCTGGGATCCCTCCACGGAATCGAGTGTCCTCGTGCAGGCACAGACACCCTGTAGCCAGCAAATGCAYACAGAACCCAGCCCAGTTCTCYGGTCCGTCYGCTGCCTCCCCTCCCCCTCCATCCTTCTGGTCTGGCACAGACGCCTCCCACAGGCACATACACAGATTGAAGCTGGCGGCAGCCAAGAGAGAGCCTTTCTTCTTGATGAGATTAGGCTCATCAGGAGAGAGAGCTTCCTCCCCCCTTCCCAACTGTCCAGAGCTGGGGTTAGCTGGCAGGGCAGCTTCACAGACATCCAAGGCATCGCCACAAGCTGAGTCCTTCTTTCTTCACACCCTGCAGCCCCAGCTGCTGTGTCCTTGGGGAGGGGTCTGTTTTTTTCACGTGTGAGTTCCCATCAACCCCACCACGAATCCTCCTTAGTCCTCAAAGGCTTCTGCTGGACTTGGGTGGTGGGTCCCATGCACCCCCCATTTTTTGTGCTGTCTTCGCTGTACCCCTGAGCACTATGCCTTTGGATACCCAATCTTGGCACACACCTCTTCTCCCGGTCTGGAATAAAGCCATAAGGGCCAGGTCTTTGGCTGGCACTCTCTGGCCTCTGAAGATGACCCTGCCTCCTGTCCTCCTTTTGCTCCAGGTTCCAGCATAACACCCCCACTCCAGATCACCCCGCTGTATGAAGTGCTCATCTTCATTCTGGGGGTGGGGGAGCCGAAGCAAGGAGAGAGGT
>BDUI01016554.1:10224-24090 GCA_002335545.1 Apodemus speciosus
GCTCCACTTTGTCCTGGAAGGGCTCTAATCTGGCACAGCACTGTCTTTCCCAGCACATGCTTCATCTTTGCAGAAGAGAGTGGTCAAGATGACCTCGAACTTGTTGGAGAGTGGGAAAGATCAGACTTCTTTTGGATGGTGCATTATCTCACTGCTGGGAAATTTAGGAAGAGAAAGACATTGTAGGTGGTATACTTCAATGAGTGGGTCACACACATTAGGGACCATGGGTCACAGCAGTGTTAACAGGACYTTGGCCTGTTCCCTAACTACTYGGTCTGCCTGCTGGGTTCTGGCTCTTCTTATCTACCCACTGGTGGAGTTAGACCAGGTATACGATTTGTTTTAGATGTCTATGAGCAAGATGACTGATGCCATTCCCTGGCCAGTGTTCAAGTCTTTATGCCTTTTAAAACGTAGTGAGTATGGTAATCAGGGTCAACATTCAAAGTCCTCCTTCAGTCTGCTGTACACATCACATGTTTGCATGAGTGTGAGCAAGAAACCTGGTGGGTGCCTTAGTTAGGGCTTCTATTGCTGTGAAGAAACACCACTACCGAGGCAACTCTCAAAAAGAACAACATTTAATTGGGTCTGGCTTACAGTTTTAAGAGGTTCAGTCCATCATTGTCATGGTGGGGAAGCACGGCAGCATGYAGGCAGACTTGGTGCTGGAGGAGCCAAGAGTTTTACATCTTGATCGGAAGACAGGCAGCAGGAARAGGGACTGCCACCGGAGAGACTCATTTCATACTGGSTGGAGCCTGAGCATAGGAATCCCCCAAAACCCACCTCCATAGTGACACACTTCCTTCAACAAAACCACACTTATCCCAACAAGGCCAAACCTCCTAATTGTACCACTCCCTATGGGCCAAGGATATTCAAATCACCACAGTGGGATAAAGCGCTGAGACATCAAAGTGCTGAGTGTATTTTCCATTGCAGTCTTTTCTAGCTTCTCCTGACATACACTTTGTGGAACATGGTGTAAAACACACACACACACACACACACACACACCATGATTTTTATTTACTTAGTGTCTATGTATGACATGTGTGTGCACTTGTGTGTTTAAGGCATTGTGATTTCAAAGTGTTGAATGCATTATATCATTGTATTGTTTTCTACTTATCCTGACATACAACCTTGTGGATCATGGTTTAAACACAAACAACAGAACCTTCTTTTATTTACTTCGTATGCAGGCATGCACAGGTGCTTGTGTGCACGTGTGTTTTTGCATGGTTATCAGGCTGAGTCATGAGTGTTTTTACCCACTGAACTACCTGCTGGCCACACAGAACCCTCATTCTCAGATACTAGTGGGCACTGCAAGGCCGTGGCTGCTGAGCTTTGAACGTCACACAGGCCCTGGGGCCAGACAGCACTCACTGTGTGGCTGCATATGTCATATTCCTGTGAAGCAGGGCCAATCTTTTCTTTGAACCATAGTGATTCTGGAAAATGCTTCTGGATTCCCTTAATTTGCATATGAAGGGACTTAGGGCTTAAGCAGTACTGTTTAAAATCCATTACAAATGTTAGATGCCAGAATTGGATAACATTGGCTAATATTAGTGGGTGCTAATAACGCTATGACCAGCCTTTACGGATTTATGGTTCTGGAGCTTCAGAAAATGAAGAGCCAAGTACAGAACTCGGACAAGACTCGGGAAACATGGGATCTTTTCTTGGAAACCGCCTGACCAGAACCTCAGAAGTGGGTACAACAAGGGTTGAAGCTACTGTTGAGTACTAAGTGAACTCCTTTTATCAAGAAGTATAGTTAGTGACGTCAGTCCTCAGTAATGCCGGCTCTGCACGAGCAGAAATATCTATACAGTAAAGTGGGTGCAGTCACTCATTTGGGGGGGGGGCATCAGTAAGTAATCGGCATCAGAGAAATCCTTTCCTGACCATTTCACTAACGACCTCCTGGTTACTGGAGTCAGAGGCGGAGGGATGCAGTGTTCACCATGGTAACCAGGCATGGAAAGGCACAGCCGGGGACAGCTAAGTGGGGAAGCTTGAGGGGAGGCAGCAGAGAGTTGCTCTGAGCAGTGAAGAGGAGCAGTGGGGAGCACCACCCTTTAACTTCACACGCAACAGAGAATGCGGGAGAGCTTAAGTCAAGTTTTTTGAATTAAATTTATCCATTGTTGCGGTATTTCATACGCATCCCTTAAAAGCTACTTAAAGAACACAGAAACTGTCATTTTAAAGGTTCATCCAAGTCAAACCAAGAGGCTTTTCCTGCCAACATCCACTCCTCCCTGTCCCTTACCTTTCTTCTTTTTAAAGGAAGCTGCTAGTGAGGTGGAGGCCGCGGGGAGGGCCACGAAAAGGCGTAGGCAGTGAGTCGGAAAAAAGAAAAGGCATCATTGAATCTTGTTCTAATTGGCCCTTTTCTTTATTGGTTGTATTCTAGAACACAGTTGTGAGGCAACACAAATCGTTTGCCATTTCCTCCTCTTTCCACCAAAATCCTGTTTGGGTAAGTTTTCCAAAGGAAGAGAAGGAGGGAAGGTAGGAACGCAAAGGGGAATAAAAAGTCCAGTGCCGTGTTATGTTAGAAAATTCCTAGGGGACTGGTGGCAAATATGTTCATGGGGCAGGGGTGGGGTGGAACAGCACACAGTAAACCCTAATTTCCAATGGTGGGTCCACCGGCCACTTAAAATACAAATGTAGACGGACTGCCAAGGAAATGCTTCCTCCCGTCCGTATCCGTTCACTTGAAACTGTATTCAAGCAGAGGAAACCAACATCAAGAAAATGTAGCTCGTGTTGAGACAGCATGGTGAGACAGATAATTAAGGGCTGGGAGAAGGGAGTCACCTCGGGATCCAGTTTAAATGGCTCATCAAGAGCTTCCAAACAACCCGCAGAGGACTATAACCTCTCTACTGAGGTCTCACAAACAGGCTCCTGGGCCACGTTCACAGTCAAAGCATTTACTTTGACTTCTTCCTGACCTACATACAGCGAGACATTTTTGTGACCTTTGTGTTTATCTTATCGGCCTGGCAACATACTCCATCCACCTTATAGTCTTAATTACCGAAGGAGACTCGTCACAATAAAACTGAGTGTATGAAAACATTTTTACTCAATCATTTGAGCCTTTTGGCCAATTTTGCTTCAAAATCCATCACATTCACACACACACACACACACACACACACACACACACACACATACACACACACACACAGCTATTGTCAGGAAATGTTGTTAAGTGGATTATCTCCTAAGTCCTCCCTTGGTAGATGTGTCCCCAGACCCCCACTCAATGTCTGAGCTCAATGTCCCGGCATCACTTAGGTGAGGAGAGGTTTCGAGGTGCTCTTTGGATGGCCAGCCTGGCAGGGTAGGTCAGCTTTCGTGCTGTAGTGGACAATACTCCTCGGCTGGATTTCATGGTAAATCATAAACTGAAGGTCTTAGGACTCAAATATCCCCTCTCCTGCCCACATGCTGAACAGAAAACCTTGTCTATCTCTGAGTTGCATACCCAGCCTCAAACATTCATATTTTGGGAGTTGGGTGGACTGGTATTTACTTTATAACTCTTACTGAATAGTTAAGGGTTATTTGTTAGTATGCTATATTATATCTATTAAGACTTTCCTATGGAAAGCTGGCCTGCCTCTGTTCCTAAGTCAAGAAAACAGCTCTTATTTATTTATTTTTTTAAAGATTTATTTATTTATTATATATAAGTACTCTGCAGCTGTCTTCAGACACACCAGAAGAGGGCGTCAAATTTCATTACAGATGGTTGTGAGCCACCATGTGGTGGCTGGGATTTGAACT
Source organism: Apodemus speciosus (assembly GCA_002335545.1). Taxonomy (NCBI): domain Eukaryota; kingdom Metazoa; phylum Chordata; class Mammalia; order Rodentia; family Muridae; genus Apodemus; species Apodemus speciosus. The sequence continues at coordinate 14,047 of BDUI01016554.1, forward strand.
CAGGACCTTTGGAAGAGCAGTCCATGCTCTTAACCACTGAGCCCCAAGAAAACAGGTCTTCCTTCAGCTTTCTGTTAGGTTTGAAAATGAGTGTGGATTTGTGTTTCAAAATCAGGAGTTAGAGGTTTACAGGCTACTCAGGTATCCTGTGTGTGCATCAGACAAAAGAATGTTCTGATTTACAACATTTGGCTTAAAAAAAATATCTACACATTGTTAATGAGATTAACCTAGAGATTCTGAGGGCTACCGGGAAACAGAAGCAACTATTTTCAGAGCTATGCGTTAATTGACTAAATCAGCTTAGTATTTACCATCAATTCGAAGCACTCGTTAACAGTTACACAAATGTTTGCAAGGCCTCTCTTTAGGCTCCTCCTCCTCTCTTCTCAAAAATCCATGAACGATTGAATGTGGTTGAGAGATTTCTTGTGCCCAAGTGTTAATTAGCCCCATGGTGCTTGTCTCAGCATCTTGCCAGACTTAGTCTATAAGGTTAGGGAGAGGGTAATAGCCAGGAGAATATGACCTGCATTAATTTCTGCACATAAACCCGTGGACTGTCTGCAGAACTCCCTAAGCCTTAACCACCCTCTGGTCCTTACTTCAAACATCACATCCTGAAGGGGACATAGACATTCAAGTCCCAACAAACAGCAGGTGAACAGTTCAATAGGGCCATCACTCACTGTGACCTCTTCCACACACTTCTAGGACAGATAGGAACGGAAGATCGGGGTAGAATTTTAGAAATAAATAAAACTCCTGCTTTTAGCGTGCNTGGTGCTTGTCTCAGCATCTTGCCAGACTTAGTCTATAAGGTTAGGGAGAGGGTAATAGCCAGGAGAATATGACCTGCATTAATTTCTGCACATAAACCCGTGGACTGTCTGCAGAACTCCCTAAGCCTTAACCACCCTCTGGTCCTTACTTCAAACATCACATCCTGAAGGGGACATAGACATTCAAGTCCCAACAAACAGCAGGTGAACAGTTCAATAGGGCCATCACTCACTGTGACCTCTTCCACACACTTCTAGGACAGATAGGAACGGAAGATCGGGGTAGAATTTTAGAAATAAATAAAACTCCTGCTTTTAGCGTGCGGGCAGTTTCCTAAGGTCTGAGTTCGACCTTTGGAGTTCTGGCCCTGCACGGATGTGGAGACACGTTGTCAACCTCTAGCCACGTCGGCGAAGAAGCTGAAGAGAGTCTTTGTTCTTGCTGTTTATATCATTACAAGGACTAACTGGGCTGTGTGGAGCATGTCACGCGTGGCAGCATCTACAAACTCAGCTGTCTGAGCTCTAAAACTGTCAGAGCGCGCTGTGAGGTGCATGAAATGAGATTCACTCCGCTTCCCAGTGAGGCGCCCGGGCAGTGGGCAGCCTCACTGGCTTACCTAGGCAAGCCATCTTACAGAGGGTTACGTGCATGTGGGGAGCGTGTCTCAGTTTCCCTGCCTYGACACTGACCCTTTGAGGCTTGATGGTGTTTTAKGGTAGGCTTGTCTTGCTCTACGAGACATTTGGCCGCCTTCCTGGCTTCTGTCCACTAGATGCCACTATTGCTCTCAGCTGTAAGGATCAGAACTGTCCTCAGACATCCTCCAATATCCCCTGGGGGACAAAATACAAAATCACCTGCAGTTTGAAACCACATGGTTCTGCCACATCCAGCTACCTGGGCTCTGGCTCGCTTCTTGCTTTGGCACTTGGAGGGTCAGTTCCATGAGATTCACAAGTGTTGGAAGGGGCGGGCCGCCCAGCTCGTGTGGTAACTCCGACAGATCCGGCACATTTAGCACATGTTGGCTCTGAGAATAATGGGCAGAGGCTGGGATGACATTTTCAATAAATCAAATGCAGGCTATCACAAATCTATTAATATTTTCTGGGAGTTTATTATGTACCAAATCAGTCATTCAAATGACTGCATGCCTTAGGTGCTTTCGTGAAATAAATTGGATTTCTTTCGGTAGGCTGGGAGCAGCAGGCAGGGAGAGCCTTTATTTCCTGGCCATACAGCGCTGGGTGGGTGATAAATGTATAGGTAGTCTCCACCAGCTAGGTCCTGTGATTTCCCCACTGACTCTCTTTTCAAAATAAAACCCGCGCCCTGTTGCCCCGTGTCCTCTTCCTAATTCACGTTTGATCCTGCATGCCTTCTAGCGCCCATTTCTCCACAGCAGCACAGAAGTGAGGGGAGCCGAAGACTAATAACAGGCTCCTCGGGCTGGGCTGGCTTGCTGGTGAATATTTCGTTATAAATGAGAATACGGATCCCGGTGGTGGGATCAAGGGTTTGAGGGGGATGCGGGTATCTCTGGATGTTAAGATGATGCTCTGGCTTGCAGAATGGTGACCCTCTAAAATTCCCATTACAACTTGGTCTTTTGGGGGGGGGGAAGTATTAAAGGGCGTGGTCTTTGGAAGCAGTAATGTCACCTCAGGGAAGGGATGCACATCTGCATAAAGGAGGGTGGACGAAGCGCTCTCTTACCCTTCCATCACTTGGCCTAGTAAGTTCATAAGAAGGCGCCATCTTGGAGGCAGTGGCCAGCCCCCGACAGTCATCTGTCCTGCTAGATCCTGGTCTTTGGGTTTCCCAGCCTTGAGACTCATGAGTACATTTATATAACTGGCAAAGTACCAGTCTCAGGCATTTTGTCACAGTAGCACGAAGACTCTGATACAGGATGTCCGACAGTACAGTACCTTCTTACAATGACTTAATGGGAGCCTAGGCTCTGGGACTATCAAGATTTATTTAAGAAGATGCAGAAAGGGCCAGGAAGAGAAGGGTCCTGGGAAACACCCTGGCCTGGACTCAAACACAATGGAAAACCGGAAAAATTCTACTGGATTATGAGGTACTGATTTTAAATCATTCTGAAAGCCCATGGAATTAAAAAATAATGTGTAAGGAGTTCACACAAGGCCCCGCCCCTAGTTGAGGAGCTGTTGGCAGTGATCAGCCCTACCATGTACATATGACTAACACTAACTGTACTCAGCAGTATACATGCATATACATATACACATAGACATACACATACTTATACATATGTGTGTGTATCTATATATGCACATTTATATGTAAATATATACATTTTGTGAAAAATGAGAGATAGAAGCTACCTTAAATATTATCTAGAAGAGATAGCAAAATACTTTTCAGAAGTCTAGTTCTTTGTTAAAAAAACAAATACACCCCAATAAAAATTTCTAAATTAACAGAGCACAGATTTTAAAATATTATCCACATCTGTGTTTATGCATGCATATACCATGATAGACATGGTGGTCGAGTCAGCAGACAGCTTGAATAATCAGTTCTCTCCTTCTGCGGGTTCTAGGAACTGAACTTAGGCCATTGGGCTGAGTGGCAGGGGCCTTTCTTTACCCGCTGAGCCCTCTCGCTGGCCCGGTACATGCTTTTGAAACATGGATAACCAATGTCATCACTTTGAATTTTCACACACCCGATGAGCTGAGCTGACACCAGAAAAGAGGATTCGTTGATCAGGGGACAGAAGCCTAGATCACAAGATCGCGACGTTAAGTCTGCAGTCTTTGAAACGTTTGCTCTTTCTGGTTCATACTGTCTCTGTTATTAAATTACTTAATTTATCAGAGCAAAAAGCAAAACCTTAGGGAGGCCATTAGCAATTTACTATTTCCAGTTCTTTTGGGAATCTGTTAATTGCCCTTTCATAAATGCTGCTCATTATGATTAAGACTTTGATTAAATGTGGAAGCCTAGCATTTATATAATATTACAGACATATTTAAAATGAATTTAAGGCTCCTGAGTAGCATGGACTATGCATTCATATCTATGGGTAGTATAAGGCGCACTGCTAATCAACCTAGAATGTTTCTTTCTTCTTTTTTTTAGATTTATTCTAATGTGTGTGGGTATTTTGCCTGGATACATGTCTGTGCACCACATGCATGCCTCACGGCTCAGGAGTGGACTTACAGATGTCTGTGAGCTGCCACATGGGATCCTCTGTCAGAGGGGCCATCTCTCCAGTTCCCAGACCTAGGATTTTCAAGAGCTGGATTTGGGATAGTTATGGCTGACTCCCCCTGGAAAAGCTTCTGATGTGAGGAAGGCTCTGATGGCAAGTCACAGACATGAGTGTGGGGAAAACTTGCCAGAGAGGCAGACTGGCTTCATGGCATTTGGGAACACTTGAGCTTCAGGGACAGGTCTGGAACTGTGAGAGGGAGGAAGGCCACTGTGGTGAGAATGGCTGTGGAGTCTGTCGTGGACACAGCAGAGCTGTTAGCCATGTCCGTCGGAATTCAACAGTACCCATTTGTAGCTTAGAGCACCTTGCCAGAGGAGGAGAGTGAAGCGCAGGGTCATGGAGTAGGTCTATTGAAGAGAAGGGATTGGAAAACTGGCCTGTGCCCAACCATGGTCTTCTGTCTTCACTTATCTGTGCACATCAAGGCAAGAAAGATACTCAGAGGCTACAAGGATGGAACCTTCCAGAACAGAGGGCATGTGGTAACGATGTGGTATGGGTTTGAGAATGTATTCTTCTCATCATTTGTAGGCCATTTAAACCCAAGTTCAGAAGATCACTTGGGCGAAAAAGAATCTGCTGTGGCCTTTTATATACTTGTAAGGAGGAATTGGGTGGATAAAAATAAATTGATTATTTAACATGGTAGCATTATATTATGATTATATATACACATAAGCATATGTATGACATAAATCTAAACTTACTCAGGAGGTAAGAGATTATACTACTTTTTGCATTTAGTCAAGGAAGGCCCTTCTTGAGGGCTTGTTTGTAGAGAYACTGAACCCTTCCTTCTGGGTGAACCTGTCTACGCTATGCCTAGACACTGCCTACATTGGGGAGTTAGCAGCCAATGCTCAGTACATGAATGAATCAATACTTCCTGGTCCTGTCTGTTCTATCACTCTCTCACCTTCCTTCTTCTCTGTCTTCGCTCCACTCCTTAGACAAACATTTATCAAATGTCATAAAACCTGTCTGAAATAAGACAGGGGGGGGGGCGGTTCCTAAAACTGGGCTGGGAGGTAGAAAATAATTTAAGGTACTAAATGAACAACAGAATCACACAGCTTGTGATAAAGGTTTTTGGAAGAAATAAGGCAGAATTATGTAATAGATTGTGCTACGGTTGGGGAAGAGAGTTAGAGAAAGCCTCTCTCTGTAGTGGGCATATGAGCAGGGAGCTAGCCACATATGTATCAGTATGCAGACTGCCCCAGGAAGAGAGTAGAGGCTATCCAAAGGAACAACTTGAGTTTTCCCACTTAAAGAACACTGGGAGAGTCCAGGACAGACATGGCAGTGACTAGGGCAGATACCAGATGGCATTAGTCTTTGTGGATCAGGAATCATGTCTTACGTAATAGGAGCTACTGGGGTTCTTCCTATAATTCTCAATAGGAAGCCAGCTATGTCTGTGGTGAAGAGCCAGCTGGCCTCCATCTTGGGCTTGAAAGTTATTTGACAGAAAAGACAAACTAGGTTATCATTCCTATTTATGGCTAAATCTGTTTCTCAAGACTGGGCTCCGCCCCACTTAACTGCTTCTTCCAGGAAATGGCAAGCATGTTTTTGTTTCCAAAAGTTGTAATCATCAATGATCTTGCAACCATACCTTTGTTTCAAAGGTTGCAGTGACTGCCTTGTAATGACCACCTTGCTATGGCCTGCTTCTATAACCCTGCCTATTTTGGCTGCCAAAACCCCCATTTGGGAACGCCCTACCTCTTTGCTGTAAAAATGTCTTCCCCATATGCAACGTTGATCTCTTGAACCACACTTTTAGGGTGAGACAGCCCGTGTACTTGAATTAAATAAAAGCCTTGCTTTAATTAATTGCTTGATGTAATTAATTTGGCTATGATGATTTGGGTCGGTGGTCTTTCTCTTTGCATCTTTGAGAGTTTCAAGAGGAGTACATGAAATTAAGTTTGACAGCAAATTTAGGACCATGAGCCCATTAAAGCCAGAAGAATGTGTTGATAGAAAGGAAACGACTGGCCACACTGGACAGTGAAGAGAAATGAGGGTGTCTGGAACCGGATACAGATCCTAGGAGGCGAACAGGCTGCTGGTTGACTCTGCTCATAATTTTATTGATTGTAAAGACATATATCAGGGAAGGGGAACTGGCAGATGAGGAAAAAGGAGCTTAGGGGGCGTCCCCAAAATTCTCACAACACTGTTCATAGGGGTCTGAGAAATAAGCCTGTCTGAGCACACTCATGTCTCACATATCATTTTATCTCCCTCCCTCTCCCCTTCCTTCCTTGTCCTAATGGGACTTATTTATGCTTTCTGTATTTTAGTCTCCTTGCCAGTAAAGTTACAGTCTTCATCCTGGAAAAAGTCAGAGCAATATCACCATCAAGATTTTTCTTTTCAAATGCGGGATATAACAATGATCTAATTTATTATACCTGGAGACATTTTTTTTTTTTAAAAATTAACCTCCTAGAGATCAAATTCATGAATTATTGATGAAGAGACTTCTATATTGTCATTGTTATGACATTCTTGGTAAATTTCCTTCTTGCGTTGTCAAGGCTTGGCTTAGTAGCTAAGAGAAGGCAAGCCTTTACAAACCAACCATCTCAGAATGGAAAAAGCTTTCCCTCCCTCAGCTCCTCCACAGGAGCTCCTGGCTGATTATGCGAGCATCAAGCTCTGGATTCATTTGCCTTCCAACAGCTCCTGCCATGCTGCTTCCAATTACTTTAAACTGGGGCGTCCAATTCCCTTGTAACTGCTGGGTTCTGCTTGTCCATCTGTCCCTGCAGGGGCTTGAAGCCCCAGAAAAACGGTAGCAGTTAGAATGGTTCAACCTAATGTACCATCCAGAGGACTGCAGGCCAGTCGTTACAATAGAGTGACATGAGTCTTCACCTCCTCTGGGTGAGTTGGAGAGCAGAAGAGTAGCTGACAGAAATAAGGCCAGCGAGCAAGAAGGAAAGGAGACCTGGCTCCTGCTGAAGGCCTCTTCCTTTAGTGAGCCACCTACTGCTCAGAGTCCTGAGGTGTGGTCTGGAGGCTTCTCTAGAAACCAGTGTGCTCAGGTCACGGAGGCCCGAATTGATTCCCCAGCATGTAATAAGGACACATGCTCCACTATGTTCATAGCAGCCCTATTTATAAAAGCCAGAAGCTGGAAAGAACCCAGAGGTCCCTCAATGGAGGAACGGATACAGAAAATGTGGGATATTTACACTATGGAATACTATTCAGCTATTAAAAACAATGAATTCGTGAAATTCTTAGGCAAATGGGTGGAACTGGAAAATATCCCAAGTGAGATGACCCAATCACAAAAGAACTCACATGTTATACACTTACTGATAAACGGATATTAACCCAGAAGCTTGGAATACCCAAGACACAATTCACATATCAAATGATGCCCAAGAAGAAGGAAGGAGTGGCCCCTGGTCCTGAAAAAAACTCAGTGCAGCAGTGTAGGGGAATACCAGGACAGGCAAGTGGGAGGGGGTTGATGGGGGAACGGGAGGAGGGGAGATGGTTTATGGGACTTTCGGGGAGGGGGGAACCAGGAAAGGGGAAATCATTTGAAATATAAATAAAGAATATATCTAATAAAAAACAAAACAAAAACAAAAAACAAAAAGAGAAAGTTTTATGTGTCTGGGCGGATGGCTCCACAGTTGGCAGAGATGTTCCTAAGGGCCTGTGTGTATTTATTTCCCCAAAGCTTTCTCCGTTGCCCCATGGCAGGCAGGATGTGATGGAGCACACTCTAGGTTGGCTCTAGAAATAAGTTTCTAGTATTCCTAGGGGAGAGGGATTGCAATGGTAGGGGAGACAGATAAATCAAAGAGAAGCAATTTATTAGATTTATTAGTGATTACTTGATACAAATAAATCTTTTTTTTCTCCCAATGTGTGCGCATGTGCACACGTCTTGTGGTGCTAGAACATTAAAGGCATTGGAACTGACCATCTAGAACTTGAAGACATAGCTCGTTCTCGTTTCTTGATGTCACTCTCTGTGGTTCAGGGTACTCCACCCCCTCCCGCCCCCAGACCCTGCAAAGCTACCTTTCCCTTAAAATTACTGGCAGAATTAAGTGAGATATAACTTAGCGCAAGATCTGTCATAAACATTTAACAAACAGCAGCTGCCACACATCTGTGCTGCCGAGAAGTGAATTAAATATTGCGGCGTAAGGGAAGCCACTTTAGAGACCCACATAAGTGACAGTCCTGTCCTACTCCGTGTCCTTGCCAGTGAAGTCAAGACAGAGCAGGTGCACCTGACAAACTGATGGAGCGACGCTAGGCTGCAGAACAGGGAATGTGTCCAAAGTCGTGGCCTTAAAGAGACAGGCTTAAATGTGTAGAGGATAAGTACCATTTTTTTTTTTTTAAGGCTTAAACACAAAGTGAGTGCAGGAAGCTCCACGGGCTTCCGTTGGTGACAAGCTCATGCCTCGCCTTGCTTCAGGTGCTGAGTGAGCCTCTAAGGGCTAAGAGTGAGGTACCAGCTCCATTGCTTTCAGTGGTGATAAGGCTGGAATTTACTATTGTTCTCTGGGTATCATATTTAGGGAGGGGTTTGTCTCCTTAATTACATTACATGGGGATCAAACTTTAGTGGCTTCTGTTTGTAGTTCCATCTCCTGGAAGGTTGTCTGGCATATCTAGTAAGGCGAAAGAACTCAGGAGCAGGCACTTGCTTTAATAATTCAGTTCCTTGCATTTAATGATTCATTTAACCATCAGACCTGCCCTACCAGGCTGGCTATGGCCCTCTCTGGCTTGAAATTAATAATAATAATAATAATAATAATAATAATAATAATAATAATAATAATAATAAGGATGTTGCCAGTCAGAGTAACTTAAATGGTTTGTCAAAATTAGGTAAGTTCTATAGACAGGATTTGAACTCAGGAAGTTTAATGCTAGAGCCAGTGTTCATGGTTTCTCTAGATTGCTACTTTTTGAAAACTGTAGCATGCCAGTATGTATCTAACCTATGGCTAGTCACTGGAATAGTATGACCAAGAGGGACCCAGGGTAAAGCGATCTGACATGTAATACTAAGAAGGGGGCAGATCAGACCAAGAGGGGAGTGCTAGAAGTGGGGACAGAGATAACCCCTCTGTCACATTCTGTCCTTGGGCAGATTCTGTATCCAATGGGCTGTGGTGAGGAAGAGTGATGTGTGTCAGCAGAGGAGCAAGACCACGTGGGCCCCTCGTCTTCCTTTGCAGGGGAGGCATTTCCCATCAGGATGATTAGTTAGAAGCCAGCRATGAAGTCCCTCAATTAGCATTCCTTCAMAATGCCATCTGYGARTGACTAGAGAGGTGAMAGCCAGCMKGCCGAAYRYGAATGMACAGGGCTAACTCTGCAAGGACAGGAGCCCAGGGAGGCAGARTGTCTCTGTCCACAGCTGCCRGGCATGTTCAAGGGTCCACCCACCAGGCAAATGCCCCCTACCATGGAGACAGAGACAGAAGCTATGATTGAGTGGGGGCTTAAAGACGCAGCATCTTCTTATTTTTATACCAGATTTGACAGAAGGCTGCTAACTTTCGAAAGCATTTGGAAATTTGAAAAAAAAAGAAGAAGAAAATCCATCCGGGTTATGGAGGAGACGCATCTCAGAACACGTCAGGACTTGGTAGCATCTGGTCTGCTCTCTCTCAGGCTCAGTGTACACGGGCACTTCACAACTGCTCTCCTCACAGGAGGGGGGAGCCACCATGCTTGGTTTTATTTCAGAATTGTAGTGAAATGCTTAGTGCTGTTGTGGTAGGGAAATGGGAGAGGCATTGAGATTTCAATATGCAAGAAGCCAGCAGATCCGTTCCCACTGGGGCAGTATATAAAGGACTGAGCATGCTCAGGTTTACAAGCATGCGTGTACAAATATGGGAGAAGGTGGATGTGGTGAAACTGGCCTCAGGAGAGTCACTAGTCTTATGGCTTAAAGCTAAAGAGCTTCTCTTCTTTCCCAGCTCTCTGGTCTGCTCCATTCT
>BDUI01016555.1:16514-27274 GCA_002335545.1 Apodemus speciosus
AATGGAGTACTATTCAGCCATTAGAAACAATGAATTCATGAAATTCTTAGAGAAATGGATGGAGCTGGAGAGCATCATACTGAGTGAAGTAACCCTGTCTCAAAAGAATACCCATGGCATGTACTCACTGATAAGTGAATATTAGCCTAGAATCTTGGAACACCAAAGACACAATCTGCCTACCAAATGATGTCTGACAAGAAGGAAATAGTGGACCCTGGTTCTGGAAAGGCCCAATGCAGCAGTGTAGGGGAATACCAGAATAGGGAAGTGGGAAGGGGTGAATAGGGGAACAGGGGGAGGAAAAAGACATATGGAACATTGGGGGGCAGGGAAACCAGGAAAAGGGAAATGAAATGTAAATAAAGAATATATCCAATAAAAAACTGCAAAAAAAAAAAAAAAGAAAAGAAAACTTCTACACCATATGATTGTGAGCTTATTCTTTCAAATTTCTAGGGACACAAATTCCATGATATTGAATTATTTCTAGGCATAGCAAAGTATTAATGAGTACTGCATTTTGTAACACCCATAACCCTTATTCTAAAACTTAAAATGGAAAATAAGTCTGTAGTAAAATTCAGAAGATATGCAAAAATCCTGAATATTGACAAACCAAATCACACACAGAATTAAAAGTATTATCCACAGTTACCAAGTAATGGCTATCCATGAGATGTAAAAGTCACATTGTAAAGAGGTTTATTTATGTAAAAATTTGGGAGAGTGTAAAATGTAAATTATAATTTCTTACCCTAATACTTTATATCATAAGCCAACTACCAAGAGTGTTAACAGTGAAGGACTAAAAATAATTTGTATTAAATCTGAAGGAAACAGCAAACAAATAAAAGTTCTCTGTTATCAGAATTTCATGTTCTTTTTAATAGTGAGTGCAATTTGAGTGAACATGAAGAGATGTCACTATTATAAAGATAAGGTAACATCATGATAATTTTGTACAACAATGCCATTATATTCCTATAAACACTAAAGGACTTTTGAGCATTCATATGGAAACTTATTACTGTGGAAGCTTCCTAAGATATGTCCATTTACAAATATTTGAAGATTTTAAAGGGAACAACAAGCCTTATTAGATACCTTAGGCTACATAATAAAAAAGCCCAGACCAAGAATGAGTTACATCTTTTGAAGAGTTGGTCAGTGATTACCCTCCTATTCTTGATAGCAAGACTTATTTCTTCAGATACCATGAACTTGAGTTGTAGAACAAGATGAGATCAAGCTGGTACTGACTTGGATGCTTCATTCTTACTGGTTAGCTTTCATAGTACTGGAAGATGTTTTGCATGCTACTCAAAGAGAAAGGTAATCATCATTGCTATCCAGCCTCAAACCTTACAGACTACACTAACAATCAACCTTAGAACACATGCTAGCTAGTGCAGTAAGGGCATAAATATCATGAGAATAATCTATGAGTATATGAGTAACCAACAGGTATTTGAATACTTGTTCATCAGAAAATGATTTGAAGATATTTTACAATAAAAGCCACAGTACAGCTTTCTGAGGGGAAAGGAATTTAATAATAAGGAAAATCCAGGCTAATGAGATGGCTTGGATGACAAGGGTATTTTCAAGAAAAGCCTGACAACCTAAGTTCAGAATTTAGAACCCATGCAAAAGTAGAAGAAGAGAGTGAACTACACAAAATTTGTCTTTTATATAGTAGTTTTTCTGAAATCAATTAATTCTTAAATTTGTTTGGAACTTAATTATTGGATTATGAATTTGACCTGGAGGAAAAAAGAACCTCAATATAATCAAGCAGAGGAGAGCTGTAAAGAGTTTTAAAAGTGTGATTAGAAGATAAACCTTACAAATGAACAAATGAACCAAATCATGCAGCTATCAGAATTGTAGGATAAAAGCAAACAAAAGGAGAACATTAGGAGAACATAGCTTCAAAATAAAGCTGGCTTGTAATCAACCACCAGGAACCTCACAACTTATCCAGTGAAGAAATTCGCTATTGGACAAAAGGAATAAAAATCAGTCTCAACTAGACCTTTGAAAATAAGTTTGAAATTGAGAAAGAATCAAATAAAATCAAACCCAAAAATATGCAAGCCCTGAAGTCTACAGCAAGAGTCCCATGGTTATCTACCTTAATATGGCACTAAGAAGCTTTTCACTAGGTCATGTTTCCACATATCCATTCATGATCCTGTAGCAGGGAACCTTCTACGTGCTGACATGTCACTGAGATTTCCCCTATCTCCATCTCTATTACCCCCTTGGTATTCCAAGCTATTTTCTCTTAGGTGACTGTTGAAGTCTTCCTAGGATTTCTACTTTTGCTTTTCTCCAATATCTATTGAACATCCTAAATAACTTCTCTCATACACATCTCTGAAGTATTCATTGACACTTCCCTTTCCAATTTATCCTAGCACCCAGGATAAATTCCCTTGTTATATTATGATTCCTTGTTGTCTCTCCAGTCCTGAGTTTGGGTGTCTCCCTTCATCTCCACTCAGCTGTTTATGGCAAACTTCTTTTTAAAAGGTTAACCTAAGCAAGGAACTTGGGAAGAAACAAAAGCAGGCAATGAAAGGCATATTAGGGGAGAAAGAAAGATAGAGGCTATTGATTACTTAATTTTCACTCTAAAAAGAAACTATCATTGAAATTTTTTAAGAAAAACAAAGAAGGATAATAAACAAGTGAGAATTGATTTATGATAAAATGCTAGAAAAAACTTCACATAAATTCTCTAACAAAGCTCTTTTCTCCTAAAAATTAAAAGGTAAAAAGATTATGATTAAAGCTAAAGTTGGAATAATAACTTTATTATATATAATATATATAATATATTTTATATAGGCAGCTTGCCAAACAGTGCCTATGATTTAAACTTTTTTGTTATTTATAAATTGAAAAAAACATATATGACTTGTAACATATATATGTTGGCATAAAATATGTAGGTGTGACATATATATGATATGTATTATATGTATATATATAAACATGAATTTTTCAGCCTTACAAGCACTTAAAATGTTTTTTTTTTTTGCTTGTTTGTTTTTTTAGTTTTCGGTATTTTCGAGACAGGGTTTCTCTGTGTAGCCCTGGCTGTCCTGGAACTCACTCTGTAGACCAGGCTGGCCTTGAACTCAGAAATCCGCCTACCTCCAGCTCCCAGAGTGCTGGGATTACAGGCGTGCACCACCACTGCCCGGTTCACTTAAAATGTTTTAATAAATTATAATTTAAACTATATATCCAGCACTTAAATTTTCATAAAAGTGAATATTTCTTACCTAATTTGCACAGCACCTCTAAGTATCTCCCATGTTTATTTATTGTTAATTCTTCCTCATGAGATAAACCTTTATTTTTATTTCATTCCACAGATTAACCAGACTTGTTTTTGCCCTCCACAAGCACTGGATACTACCTTTCTCCTACTTGTCTTCATTTGCTCACTAAAATTCCAGGAACTAGCTAGTTTCTATACAACAATGGTGATTATGTTTTCTTCTTATATGTGCCATGAATAAGTAACTCTTTAATGAAGAGTTTCTGTATTTCTGTATGTGAATTTGGGGTATACATGTGTTCATTCCTCTGACATAGAAACCATGGCATGGATTTCCTGGATCATAGATTGGGCACATGTTCAACTGTAGTGAATAATGTCCAATGGTTGTGCAAAGTTGCTAAAGATAAGTTTGGGTACACACCTTTCAAATACAGCTGGTGTTCTTCTGCACACAGAAAGTGAGGTTGAATGCTTCTTTCCTCCCTTCCAGACTTTTCTCACTCCTATCACTTATCTTTGGGTCCCTTATTCTCCATATGCACATAGAACTTTTTTCTTTCCCCATCTCATTCTGTCCTCTTCTCAAAACTGATACAGCTGGAAGAAATTTTTGGACTGAGCCACCTCCCCATCAATTGAATGATGAACTTTTAAAATCAGCAACCACTTAACTGGAAGTTCAATTAGTGGTCCAAGTGAAATTTTCATCAGTCTAATATGCCTCATGGAATTACACTTCTGCCCATAATTACTTCCAGCTTCCAGGTAACAGAAGGGCAAGAACATCTATAGTAAAAGTAATGAGAAAGTCTTTGCCAGGATTGTTTGGGAGTGAAGCATAATGTAGGAAACCAGAATCTACACTCAGTAGATCGCTATGCTGGTCTTAGAGTCCCAAAGCAGAAAGATGGGATATAGTCCCTCACTCCTATCCCATGTCTCTCTGCTCTCTGCTTAAATAGGAAACCATTTAATTTCTGTTCTGGAACTAGCTAGGTCTCTATCCAGTATGAATTATTTCAATACCTCCCGGTTTCTGTCTCTGACTTGGGACAATCCTCTGCCACAGGACGCTATACCCAAGTGGTGCAAGGAGGGAGGTAACCACCCAGGGATGCAGAGAGGCCAGACAGCACAAGTAGAACCATCCCTGCTGCTCAGAGGATCATATCTGGAACCCTAAGGTGGGGGCCTTCTGGTTTCTGTCTCTGGCTTGGGACCATCCTCTGCCACAGTGTGACATACCCAAGTGGCACAGGGAGGTAGCTAACCACACAGGAGAGCAGAGAACCCAGACAACACAGATAGGACCACCCCTGCTGCTCAGAGGAAACAACCCAAAACCCTGAAGACACAAGAGTCTAGGAGCAGCCTGGGACAGGAGTCTCTCGATTTCCATCCTCACCCAGAGCTGATCCAGGACCACAGAGTTACACACCCAAATACAACCTTAAGAGAGCTGGTCTCACAGGAGTACCTACATACCTGTGTACACGGAGAGAACACATCACCCATGAGCACAAATACAGAGGCTTGCAGGACAGATAAACCACAGTCAGAGACAGCAACATCAGCTAACACCAGAGATAACTGGATGGTAAAAGGCAAACGCAAGAACATTACAAACAGAAACCAAGGCAACATGGCACCATCTGAACCAAGTTCTCCCACAACAGCAAGCCCTGGATACCCAACACACCAGAAAAGCAATATCTGGATTTGACATCTCATGATGCTGATAGATGACTTCAGGAAGGACATAAATAACTTCCTTAAAGAAATACAAAAGAACATGGATCAACAGGTAAAACGCTTAAAGAGGAAACATAAAAAATCCCTTAAACAATTACAGGCTAACACACACACACACACACACACACACACACACACACACACACACACACAAAATCAAGTGAAGAAACTGAACAAAACCATCCGGGACCTAAAATGGAAGTAGAATCAACTAAGAAACCACAAAGGGAGACAACTCTGGAGATAGAAAACCTTGGGAAGAAATCAGGAGTCACAGATGCAAATATCAACAACAGAATACAAGAGATAGAAGAAAGAATCTCAGGTTCTAAAGATACTATAGAAAGCATTGCTTCAACATTCAAAGAAAATGCAAAATGCAAAATGCAAAAAGCTTGCAACCCAAAACATCCAGGAAATCCAGGACACAATGAGATGATCAAACCTAAGGATTATAGGTATAGAAGACAGCAAAGATTTACAACTTAAAGGACCAGTAAATATCTTCAAAAAAATCAAAGAACAAAACTTCCTAACCTAAAGAGAGAGATGCTCATGAACATATAAGAAGCCTACAGAACTCCAAACAGACTGGACTAGAACAGAAAGTCCTCCTGGCACATAATCAAAATACCAAATACACTAAACAAAGAAAGAATATTAAAAAGCAGTAAGGGAAAAAGGGCAAGTAACACATAAAGGCAGACCTATCAGAATTATACCAGACTTCTCACCAGAGACCATGAAAGAAAGAAGATCCTGGTAAGATCTCATAAAGACCCTAAGAGAACACAAATACCACCCAGATGACTATACCCAGCAAAAATCTCAATCTTCATAGATGGAGAAATCAAGATATTCTATAATAAAACCAAATTTACACAATATCTTCCCACAAATACAGCACTACAAAGGATAATAGGTGGAAAACGCCAATATAAGGAGGGAAGCTACACTCTAGAAAAAACAAGAGTAATCTTCTTTCAACAAACCCAAAAGAAGATAGCCACAGAAACATAAAAATAACAGGAAACAACAATCAGTATTCCTTACTAACTCTTAACATCAATGGAGTCAATTCCCCAATAAAAAGACACAGACTAAGAGACTAGATATATAAACAGGACCCGACATTTTGCTGCATATAAGAATCGCACCTCAGTGTCAAAGAAAGATACTATCTCAGAGTAAAGGGCTGGAAAATGATTTTCCAAGCAAAGGGTTCCAGGAAACAAGCTGGAGTAGCAATTCTAATATTTGATAAAATTGCCTTTCATCCAAAATTCATCAAAAAAGACACAGAAGGACACTTCATACATAACAAGAAAAATCTACCCAGAAGAACTCTCAATTCTGAACATCTATGCTCCAAATGCAAGGGCACCCACATTTGTACAAGAAATATTACTAAAGCTCGAAGCATACATTCATGATGTCTTTGTTTTGAATGGTTGAATAGTATTCCATTGTGTAAATGTATCACATTTCCTTTATCCATTCTTCAATTGAGAGACATCTAGGTTGTTTCCAGTTTCTGGTAATTGTGAATAAAGTTAAATGAATGTCTTTGCGAAATGGTGGATCATCTTTTGGGCATATGCCAAGGAGTGGTGTAGCTGCCTAGGAAGATTATGGGCCCCAAAGAGGAAAGGAACTCCACAGGAATACCAACAGAGTCAACTAACTTTGGGGTTCACACAGATTGAACGACCAAGCAGAGAACAAACATGGATTAGAACACATGTAGCAGATGTACAGCTTGGACTTTATGTGGGTTCCGAACAACTGGAGTAGGGGTTATCCCAAAAGCTGTTTCCTGTGAGATATGTTCTTCTAGCTGGGTTGCCTTGTCTGACCTCACTGGAAGAAGATGCACCTAGCTCCACAGAGACTTGATTTGTCAGGGAGGGGGATAACCAGGGGGTCGTCACATGCTCTGAGGAGAAGGGAAGGTAGTGGTGGGAATGATTATGAGAGGGGGTGACCAAGAAGGGAGCTTGGGTGGAATATAAAGAAAATAAGTCAAAAAACAAAAGTGTGATAGGTGGTTTTTGAATGCCTTAGAAGAAGCAGGAGGCTAGGAGGCAAAGGATTATTCTAGTTAATCATTCCAGAAGAGGCAGACAGTATGTCCAGATACTGCAGACATTCCATGGTCAGGAAGGCCATGAGCCTTCACTGAACTATATACAGCTGGCTGTGTATTTGAGGATTATTTGTTTTTGTTTTTGCTTTTGTTTTTGTTTATTTCTACCTCTATCTGAATGGAGTAGTTGTTCTAATACCAGCATTCTTCACAGAGGAAGAGGCAGCTTCCTCCTTTTTTCTGCATCAGGAGGTCTAGGCTTGTCTATTTTGAAGGATAACAGAGGCCAGAGAAGGGAGCCATTATTGTCACATTTGGAGACCATTAGCTAAGTTCTTAATTGCTGTTATTAGTTCTATTGAAAACTCTGAAAATTGGAAAAAGGGTATTAGTCCATCCTTACTCTCTTCTGCCATCCCTGAAGCTTCCACAGAGGAAGCCAGTCTGGCCCTGACTATAATGGGAAGGTAAAAAGCACTCTTTGTATATGTTAGAATGTGAGAACAGGAGGGAGAATTTTCCCTCCATGTAATAAGTTAGTCTTGGCATGAAGGTCACCAGGATACACAGACCTTGTTGCTTGGAGCTCATACAGGAGAATAGGCTGGATCCACATAAGAAGAAAAATACCCTCTGAGAGGGAATGATTGTTAGAGAAAGTATAGGGTTTTTTTTTTTTAATAGGAATGGGATCAACATTAACTAATGTTGTGGTGTAAATAATCAATCCGCACTGCAGGGAATAAAGACAGACAGACAGACAGACAGACAAACAGGGACAGGGACAGACAGAGACAGAGACAGAGACAGAGAGGCAAAGACAGAAAGACAGAGAGACTAGAAACGCAAGAAGTGTGGGCTTATAAAACAGTGGGATATATTTTGATAGGAAACATATGGAGGTATTACTGTCATTGGCTGGGATATTTGGAAGAGGAATTGAGAGCAAGTGATATGACTGGAGGTCAGGCTAAGTGATTTGAGGAGTCCTGCCCCAAGATGGATTCATCTAAGACACCAAGGACAACGCTAGTGGGAACCAGCCCATTTGAGAAAATGGAAATAGAATGTTCTGCACTTCTCAGAAGTCATCTGACTCCTATCTCTGCAGAGCAGCCTGACCACAGCATACTGGTGTTCATCTACTAAGTTCTGTCATAAAGAATTTTTGCTTACAGCATTACCATTTCACTTAGCACTGTCCTTTTACCCAACTGAAAACACCTCATAAAACCCCAGTAACCAACCTGGCAGTTGCCTCAAATGAAGTTTTGCCTTTTGGCCTCTGTGCAGCTCTGGTGCTATCATTCTATCTTTATACCTCACAGAGAGCTATGATAAAGGGTGTAGGAGGACTAATTAAGAAGGCTTCAGATAGCAGCTGGGAAGGAAGTCTTCCTGCCGCCATTTGCACCAGGGAGCCTGGAGACTTCACAACCTTCTGTACATAGCCTACCAGGAGGGAGTGATCTCCCAGCAGGCTTCTACTTTTGAGTCCAGAGGTGAGATCTCCACCTTCTCTCTGGAGGGGACCAGCTAGGAGCACACAGGCCTTAAGAACAGTGGAGCAGCTGGGATGGAAGTCTTTCCACCACCATTTGCACCACGGAGCTGGTAGACTCCACAGCCTTTCTGTGCATTGCCCTCTAGAAGGGAGTGATCTCCCAGCAGGCTTTCACTTTTGAGCTCAGAGGTGAGATCTCCACCTTCTCTCTGGAGGGGACCCAGCTAGGAGTACACAGGGCCTAAGATCAGTGGAGCAGCTGGGATGGAAGTCTTCCCGCCCGCCCGCCTGCCCACCCCCATTTGAACCAGGGAGTCAAAAGACTCCACAGTCTTCTGTGCATGGCCCACCAGGAGAGAGAGAGATCTCCCAGCAGTGCTTTCACTTTTGAGATCAGAGGAGTAAGGGCACAAGATTACAGGCCAACAGGAGGAACAAACTCCAGCCAGAGACAAGAATACAAACAAGCACCAGATGGCAAAAGGCAAGCACGAGAACCCTACCAACAGAAACCAAGGCCACATGGCAACATCAGAACCTAGTTCTCCCACCAAAGCAAGTCCTGCATACCCCAACACACCAGAAAAGAAAAACTTGGATTTAAAATCATATCTTATACTGCTGATAGAGGGCTTCAAGAAAGACTTAAATAACTCCCTTAAAGAAGTACAGGAGAACATCAGTCAACAGGAAAAAGCCCTTAAATAAGAAACACAAAAATCCCTTTAAAAAGTACAGGAGATCATGGGTCATCAGGCAGAAGCCCTTAAAGAATAAACATAAAAATCCCTTAAAGAATTGCACAAAAACACAATCAAGTGAAGGAACTGAATAAAACCATCCAGGATCTAAAAGTGGAAGTAGAATCAATAAAGAAATCATAAAGTAAGGCATCTTTGGAGATAGAAAACCTTGGCAAGAATTCAGGAGTCATAGATGCAAGCATCAACAACAGAATACAAGAGATAGAAGAAAGAACCTCAGGTGCTCAAAATACCATAGAAAACATTGACTCAACAGTCAAAGAAAATGCAAAATGCATAAAGCTGGTAACTCAAAACATCCAGGAACTCCAGGACACAATGAGAAAAACAAACCTAAGGATTATAGGTATAGAAGAGAGCACGGATTTACATTTTAAAGGCCCAGTAAATATCTTCAACAAAATTGTAGAAGAAAATGTCCCTAACCTGGAGAAAGAGATGCCCACGAACAGACAAGAAGCCTTCAGAACTCCAAATAGACTGGAACAGAACAGAAAATCCTCCTGGCACATAATAATCAAAACACCAAATTCACGAAACAAAGAAAGAATATTAAAAGCAGTAAGGGAAAAGGGGCAAGTAACTTATAAAGGCAGACCTTTCAGAATCACAGCAGACTTCTCACCAGAGACGATGAAAGCTAGAAGATTCTGGGCAGATGTCATACAGACCCTAAGAGAACAAATGCCAGCCCAGGCTACTATACCCAGCAAAACTCTCAGACATCATAGATGGAGAAACTAAGATATTTCATGATAAAACCAAATTTGCACAATATCTATCCACAAATCCAGTCCTACAAATGATAATTGATGGAAAATGCCAACACAAGGAGGGAAACTACACCCTAGAAAAAGCAAGAAAATAATCTTCCAACAAACCCAAAAGAAGACACCCACACAAACATAAAAATAACATCAAAAATAACGGGAAGCAACAATCATTATTCCTTAATATCTCTTAACCACAATGGACTCAACTCCCCAATAAAAAAGACATAGAATAATGACATATTTCTCATGTAAATCTTAAATTTTATCAAAAAATGTTTGTAACTCTCCTTTTAATTAATTTAGTAATTTCTTTTATATCTACCATTTTATCTGCATTATTTTCATGATAATCTTCAATTTTAATATGCCTTTCAATATACTTCCTCCATTTTATCAGAAATGTTTTCAATGTAATCTTTGATTTTATCACAAATGTTTCTAATTCCACCTTCAATTAATTTAGAAAGAGTTTTTACATCAACCATTTTTATGTAAAATTTTCCATGAAATAGTCAATTTTAATGTGTTTGTCTATTTATTTCTTGAATTTTTCCAGAAATATTTTCCATGAAAATCTTCAATG
>BDUI01016555.1:27665-47622 GCA_002335545.1 Apodemus speciosus
GATTTTATCATAAAATTTTTCTATCCCATATTTCAATTAATTTAGCAATCTTTTACATGTCTACCACTTTACTCCTTAATTTTCTATGAAAATTGTCAATTTTAACGTGTTTATCTGAAATAGTTTCCATGTAAATCTTTAGTTTTATCATAAAGTGTTTTCACTACCCTTTACTTCCCTTTTCAATAAATAAAAATTAAAAATAAAAAGAAGGCTTGAGGAGGCTTCTTTAAAATGGGTAAGAAAGGGCATAATTATAATAGGCCACTGTAAGCCTCTACTATCTCTCTTTAGAACATGAAGGCTTTTGCTGGTTTTATTTGCTGAGGCAAAAATCAAGAGAAATGTAGTCTAGGCAGCAGGTTTTTAGCATTGGTCATTTGCCAGGCACAGTTCCCCTTAAATCCAGAACTCCATCTGTTGAGAGAGGTTGCTATAAATTATTGTGTGCAACTGGAAGGTCACTCCACTACTGAGTGTGAAGTCTAGTATTTAAAAGATCCCTGTAGTTTGCAGAAGTGTTGTCATGAGCCATTATGTTTTAGACTTGCCCATAAGATCAAATCTACAGCCACTCCACTGAGTACCCCAGACACAGCAGAGACAATAAGGTTGCCATGGGATATATCCTTTCTGAGTCTGCAGCCATTAGCCTTGACCATGTTTAGAGAACACCCAGAAATTTCCACCAAGAGAACTGGAAAAGCCCAGAGATGTCATGAGTAGATATATGATGGACTATGTCCTGGAAACCAATAGAGCAACGTTCTGTGTCATGTTCAAGCCATCTCAGAATGGCAGTGTAAGAAATAAGCTTTTTTACAAAGGTTGCACCAAAAAATGGTTTCATAATTTACCTTACTGAATGGAACACTGGTTTCTAGATCTGTCCATGGGGAAGTCATTCCTTTTCTTTAGGTAACCCAGGAGCTCAGAATGAGAAGGGCAGAACAGAAAATGTGGGTCACCTTACCCTTCCTCCCCTAAAGAACACATTTTCCAGATTCCCTCATACCATGGCCGCACTCCTTCTAGCCCACTCTGGAGAGAAACAAAGATTCACTTATTCTCATCTGGGACAATCAGAAATCAGTCTTTCATTTTCTGGAAGACCAAAACTTAAAACATCACATTACTAGTGAATAGGTTCAAAGTTTCAGTTAGCAAGGAGGGACAAGTCCTGGTATTCTCTGGCACATTAGGACAAATTTCAAAATGGGGGAAATAGAAGCATTTCCAGGACATGTGAGGATTGCATAGATACTATGTAGCTCTGATCTTCCTGAGAAAACAACTAGGCATGGGCAAAGAGTGCCTAAGAAGCTCAGAGGAGAAATATCATCATAGGATTCTTTGTGAAAGAGTCACCAGGAAGCATTCACATGTATAACTCAACTTCACAGAGCTGTGTAAGATGTGCTAAGAGAGGTATAATACCAGGTCTGAGGAAGGTAAATGAAGTCTTGAAGACATGCAAGGATGGAGAAGGCTAGTGATGAAAGCTTCTATCCTTCCCAAAGGGGAAGCAGAGAAGTTGAAAGTTCCAAATGCAACCAAGATGCTGCCTTCCGGTTTGTTGTTCTGTTCTGAGCATTGCCCTAAAGTCAAGAGCAACATCCTAGCTGATTCACTGGTGACACTACAGAAACTTTGGAACAGAAATAGAGCAACAAAGATGATGAAAGGCCTTGGGAAAGGAAGCCAGGGGGAAGCAGACAGGGGGAAGAAGTGCAGGGGCAAGAAGACAGACAAGGTCTTGCAGCCTTCAGAGCAGAAGATAGACCTGACACAGCAAAAAAGTAGAAAGGGGGCAAGGAAAGCAAGATTAGATTGAGACAATGAGAAGACTGTGATTTTCCTTTTTTTGTTGATAAAGCATGAAACTCCCAGCACACAAATTATTCTTTCAAAGAAAACAACTGAAATTGTAAGGCTGTGTAAGATTTGTCTTTTAAAACTGTGCAGTCTCTCCTTTTGTATAGTTAACACACTAGAAAATGTCTTTGGCAATCCCTATACTGGTGGTGTTTTCAATAGCCACTAACCTTGTATAGTATGGGAGCTGTAAATTGGCATGGAAATTAGAAACAGATGTTTCTCAGGGCACAGCACAAATTAGTTATATAGGGAGACCACAGTCTTTTCATCCTGTTGACTGATGTAGTTTATATAATGTTCTGTCAAGAGAATATCACTGTGTAATTGCAAGAGAATTTGTAGCTGTCTCGGTGATATTCTGACTGCCTCTAAGCAAGTACAAAGTGTAATTTAAAAATATTGAGAGGCTGGAGAGATTGCTCAGTAGTGAGGAACTCTGGCTGCTCTTGCAGAGGACATAAGTTCAGTTCCCAGCACCCATATGTGGTATATAATTAACTGTAACCTCAGGTGCAGAGGACCTGACAACCTCTCTGGCCTCCATCAACACCAGCCATATGGTGCATATGCATATTCAGGCAAAACATTCTCAACATGATATAAAGGTAAGTAAACTTGAAAACAATGGAAGAGAGAATGCTGTGTTCATTCACCATAAATGGTAGAAATTTTAGGTGATGGGCAAACTAATTACCCATCAATTTATTACTTGATTTAATTATTACTTGATGTACACATGAGTCAAAACATCATGCTATAACTCATAAATATGTTCAAATGCATGCCCATCACAAATTTAATTTAAAAAATTAGAATACATTTTAGTTTTTCCTGGTGTGCTAAAGGAAGACTCAAATATTTTTCCTGTGTGAATGTATGTTTCTGTGTGCGCATGTGTACGTGAGCATGCATATGCACATATGTGTGGTGGGGTGTGAGCATGTGTGCACACCCATGCCTGTTTGAAAGAGAGAAAAATTACACATACACACAACAACAACAACAACAAAAAAAAAAACAGTGATGACTAAAAACTCAAAAGTGCACAAATCACTGGTGTACTTAGGGACAGTGACATTTTATATTCATGTACTGTCCTGTGACCTTTAGTTCTCTAAAACTGCCTTACATCACTATCATAAGCAGAAAGAAAATCATACCATACCATTCCACTCTGAGTCTTCACACAAGTCTGTCCAGTTACAAGATGTCATGAATAATCGCATCTCATAGAGCTGCTCTCTATATCTAACTGCCTTTGTGCCTTTCTGTCCAATGACCATGAGTAACCATTATTACCATCAACAGATCTGTCCAGAAAAAGAGAAATCCAGTCCTTATGTTTTCCTGTGATTTAGGGCTGTAACTAATGACTGTGACCCTCACCTATAGACCAGAATTGAGAAGAAATTTCTTAGGGCCACATGGATCTTTATAGGGGAGGGGTCCAGAGACTGTGGGGAAAGGAATTTAAGATGCCTCACTGCTAGCTTTGTGATTTTATATGCTTTGACAAAAGTAATTTAATTCAGATTACTGGCAATAATTGTTATTCTTCCCACAGTGGGAAGCTGTCAAGCTGATAGTTATGGTGAAATCCAAGGACCCAAACTATATTGACTGTGTTTCTGTAGTGAAGCAGTGTAAATTCTGGGGACTTTCTCTTAAGAAGGTTGGAGATAAATAGAGTGTGTGTGTGTGTGTGTGTGTGTGTGTGTGTGTGTGTGTGTGTGCGCGCGCACTATGATAATAATTATAAACAGAATTCACAAATTTGAGAGGTAAAGGAAATATAGAAGCTGGAAGGAGAAGGAGAATACAAATGAAGTAAATACAGAACTCAGAGAAATTCTTTGAGGGGTTAAAAACTTTAAATTTTAAAAGGAAAGGTTTGGAATCAGAGGGCTCAGCTCTGTTTCTCACTCATTATAAAAATGGACCTCTCTAAATTTCAGTTTTCTCATGTGCAAAATAGCAATAATATAAGTCTGTTGTAATGATTGTCTAGAAAGTTTCAGAGAGAGTGAGCCTTTGTTGAGTTTTGGCCTCATAGTCCTCTGTTTAGGAGCCAGAACAAGCATCTGTCACTTGGTTACCAGGCCCCAACCAAATGAACATACATTTAGGAAGGATTTATGTATGAAGCTCTGTTATAAAAACTAATGGAAATTGCATATGCCCCAAAATGAGGTCGGTTCACACAATCAAGTGAACTGTCAAGCTTTTATTTTTTGTTTCTTGTATGTACAGGTATATTCATTTGAAAACATGATGTGTGTGCACCTGTAGAGACCAGAAGGCAGCTTCATGTGCAGATTCTCAGGAGCCACCTACTTTGATCATTTGGAGACTGGGGGGTTATCTCTCATTACCCTAAAGCAGGCTAATTAATTAGCAAGCTCTGAGCAGCATTCTTTTGTCTTTTCCTATCTAGAACTGGGATGTTCATGAGTGCACTCTGGCACCTGGCGTTTTTATGTGTGTTTTGGTTTCCAACTTGGGTCCTCATGCTTGCGTGACAAGTCCTTTACTAACTGAGGTGTCTCTCTGGCCCTCTTTTTCTTTATTTCTTTTTATTTTAACTTATGAGTCAAACTATATTCCTGCAGTGTAGAAAAACTGAATAATTCATGCTTGTCAGAATGTCTCTTTACAAGTGTCTTTGGTTTTTACAAGGCATAAGTGCAAGCTAATTATTGCTTAACAGGAATATTTTGTCTGACATATGCTAGAACATTAGAGCTGTGGAATGGGTGGGGTATCTAAAACATTGGATCTATGGCATAGGCAGCAGAACCTGTTAAATGTTCAGGATGATAAAATACTGACAGTTTTCTTCTGAATCTCATAATTTATAAGCCCTATGAGTTCAGTATGAGCCTTTCAACAATTGACAAGAGAACTAGAGCATTGGTAGTGCAACTCAGCAAGCCTAATGCACCTGGCATCAGCAGGTGAAAAGAGCACAGCTAGAGGTCGTGTTTCCTAAACTCTGCCCATGCGTCTTTCATGAGAATGCTTCACAATTTATGAGATTATAATCTAAGTTATATAGAAGAAAAATTGAGGCTTGGAAAAGTGAAACAACCATTTCAAGGCTTCTCAGATGAGAGCAGAACTGTAAGTCTGGTATGTCCGCCACTGTGATGTGAGGTTATGTTTAATCGATTCTTATTTCAATATTGGCATTAGTGTACTGCTGCTGACAGGTTGAATGCATCAGGAGAAAACGATGCAGTGTTTTCTTTAGGCAAAATTCTTAGAATTTTTAATGAGGAACAAGGAACATACTTTGTTGAAGTTGCTAACATCTATGGTAAGGATGAATTTCTCAGTTTAAACTGTCATGTAGTAATGCACAATTCAGTGTTAATACTTAACACAATATCTGAAGATGGTAGGTATCTGTGGAAAATATTCTGAATGCATTAACAGTTGAAATGAAAAGACCTAGAAGTAAAACAGTATTTGTCCTTAGGAAATGGGGACACACAGAGAAATGACCAAAGAAAAGAAATTTAAAATCACATAAAATAATGCTGAATTAAAGAAAGAGGAGATATCATCAGTATAAGCAAGCAAGCCACAACCAGTAATTTTGTCTTCTTTATTGAGATTGTGACCCTTTTCATCATGGTTGTCAGGCCTGCCACAAACTTTGTCATTATTACTGCTACTGTGACAACCAGAGAATGAATTCTATCTATAACATGCACAAAAAGAAAATGCACACTATGCTCTCACATCTCCAACTGCAAAAGATAAATACTGTATGTCTAGTGCTTACTTAAAATGGAAAAGATATGAAATCTGTATATATAAGTTTAAGAACAAAAACTTAGTATACATAGGGCTCAATACACCCCATGGCTTCAGCTATCCACTGTGAACCTTGAAACACATCCCTGGAACACGGGGCTGCTGAATAAAGTGTTGCTATTGTCACCTACCTTTAGTTATGAGGTATATACTATTTATTACTCATTATAAATTTTAATTTTATTTTTATTTGTGTGTGTGTGTGTGTGTGTGTGTGTGTGTGTGTGTGTGTATGTACCGAGGCATTAAGGTTCTGCTGAGGCCATTAAAGGTGTCAGATCCCCTGAAGCTGGAGTTATAAGCCACCTGATAAGCCATCACTCCATCAAGCATTACAATTTTTGCCTTTCAAGAAACTCATACTCAGAGAAATGAATTCATTTACCTAATTCATTGTCACTTCCAGTTTGGCTTGGTAAAATGTCAGTCCTTCTTCCTGACTTAATTTTTTTTTCCCAAACACCAAGTTGCCAGAACTCCTCACTGGTATTTGCTCAAGCATAAGAACTGACCTGCTGGCAGCCAAGAGTTTCTGTCTGGTATCTATACTGGACCCTGTGCCTTCCTCTAGCCCCAGCTGAATTAAAATCAGGGTACTACTCTCATGCTTGGGCTCAGATCAGCTCCAGTCCTAGGGATCACAGAGGTGAAGAGAAAGCTCTAAAGATAGACAATAGCAAATGTGCTTAACTTTAAATTGGAAGCATCTTAAAAGAGCTTGTGGTCAAAGATGAAATAAAAAAGAGAAAATTTCAACCAATGTCAGTCCTAATAAGATTGGTAGCATCTAATTTAGTAGGTAATGAGAAGGATTAAATGGAAGATGGTTGATACTTGGCATTATGCTTTTTCATTATAAGTTCTCTGTAGCTGTTTGCTGATACGATGTTACATTTTAAAAGTTGAAATATTCTGGTGAGACCTGTCCCAATTTGTACAAACTTGGGAATATTCAATAAACCCAGATATGCCCAGCCCATAGGACACACAGATGTGGGATTCTAGTAGAGCACTATAGGAAAGGTGATGTTGAATTCCCCCAGGTTCTAGAAATGATATGTCCCCCAATTCTCAGTATCCAAGGAAGTTTCCCAACACTGTGTTTAAAAAGTGCAAACAAGTGTGTCAGAGTGTTATTTTACTGACTTTAAAAGCAGTACCCCTTTAATCTATCTCTCCAAAGAGAACATGGTCTGTGCACCACAATTTCCTTGGAGCCAATGATCCTAAAATCAGTCCTAGAAACAGATTTTCATAAATCTATAAATGTACAAGTTAAAAAAGATAATGAAGCACTCAACTTTCAAGAACTAGCAATCCTTGACAATTAAAATACTCAATGTGAATTTATCTAAATGCTTCTCATTTCAGACCTCAAGATCTTTTCTCTTATTCTAACCTACTCTCACAAAAAAATGCAATCAAGATGATCCTCACTAAATGTATGTCTTTGCCTAGCTCCAAGGAAGGCTTATAGAAACTATAAAATAAATAAAATAACTCACGCTGGGAACAAAACAACAGTCCTCATGATCCCTATATTGCCAGATACTACAGATATACCAGAGACCTAAGTAGATATGGAAATTGCAGCCCAAAAAGTCATCGAAGGAAATATAGAGCTTGGTAAGACAGTCCAGTCAGCAAATTATTTGCTGTGCAAGCATGAGGATTTGAAATAAATCCCAAGTGCCCACATAAGATTATCCAGATTTGTGACACCTGCATATAATTCTAGTTATCAGCAAGTGAAGACAGGAAAATTCCTCTAGCTTGCTGGCCAGTCATCAAAGCCAATCAGTTAGCTCCAAGTTCAGAAAGACAGTGTCTCAAAAACTAAGATGGAGGGTGACTCAGAAAGATACCTGATGTTTACATTTGGCTTTCATATATGCATGCATGCACCCAAGTGTACCTGTGTGTGTGCACATGCATACACACATAAACACACAGACACAAAGACACACACACATACATACACACACAGGGAGAGAGAGAGAGAGAGAGAGAGAGAGAGAGANAGGGAGAGAGAGAGAGAGAGAGAGAGAGAGAGAGAGAGAGAGAGAGAGAGAGAGAGAGAGAGAAAGAGAGAGAGAATGTGAAAGCACAAAACTAAACAGGGCCCAGGTTAGAATTAAAGAAGAGAGGGAAGCTAGCCAGCAGCTCCCATTAATCTCAATGTGTCAACACTATAAAAGATATGTCTACTCTGTGTCAAACTATAAAGGATGTCCAGCAGCTCCCATTAATCTCAATGCCTACTGTGTGTCAACACTATGAAGAATGTTCTATATACATGGTATCATTTAAATCTTCAAGATAGAGAAGAGATATTGTGCCCCCTTTGTAAAAAGACAAACCAATGAGTAGAGGTCACATGAAGAGTTGATGATAGACTGGATTTTCTGCTGCAATAATGTGTTCATTTGACAGCAGTGAAATGCTACAGCATGAGGGCATGCTTTAGATCCTGGATGTAGGGATATAGAGGCAAATGACTCCAAAATGTGTGGTATGTTATAAAATAAATTTCCCCTGCTAAGTCTCACTTAGATGGACAAGACAACACAGATTAAACATGGAAGGGAAGAAGACTTTTGTTTAAGGCCAAGACCTCCTCCATTGGAGAATTTATGTCACCAACCTCACTTAGTGTGAGAAGAAAAAGTATCCCATTTGCTTTATGGAAGGCCTGAAGAAGTTTGCCGGGCCTGTCTGTATTAAACAGTTACCAAAGACTTGATGGTATCAGCACAGCAAAAAATATGTTGTCTCCAGTTCCAAAGTCCCTCTTAGACTTCAAGGGAATCATCATGGAGTCTCCTGGAGTTTCTTAGCTTGTGGCAGCCTCACTATAGGTGCCAGTCTGTCCTCACATGCTTTTTCCTCTGTTTGTGTGTCTTCTCCACTTATAGCATAGTAGTCAGTGGATATTAGGCTCTCTGTGATCATAAGATTCATCTTGATTTTTTTATTAAATTCATTTACAAAGAACAAATTTCAAATAAGACAATGCTATAAGATTCTGCATAGACAGGCACTTTTAGAATCTACCTTGTTTTGAATCAAAGGTAGATACTTCTCAACTTATAGTAGCTTTTAAGTTTCATATTAGGGTATTAAGAAAAAGTAGGCAGGTAAGCTGCATTGACTAAAAGGTCGATTGATATTTGAGGTATAGATGAGGAAATGTTGCTTTTTGGTACCTTGTCATTTACCAAATGTAAAAGCATCTCCAGAAACTCTACTTTTTAAAATTATAGACTAGAGGATCAGAAAAGAGATAGCTAGTTACTCATCGAAAGTTGCTATTATCTTTATAACAAGGCACGTGATTGCTTTAGAGTAAATGACTGATCATTAAAATACTGTTCAAGTTTGTCTAGAGGAAGCTCCATGACAAGTAATTGATACAGTGATAATATGTATCTAAACCATCTCCATCTTCTGTCTTCCTAGGTGCATGCTGTTAAAAGGATTCAAAGAGCCCTGAATGGAACCTCAAAATAGGCAGAGCAATAGCACAGTCCTCTGTCAATAAGCAGTATTTATTTTATCATCCCACTTAGAGCTGGGACATTATGATAACACTCTGCCTCACCCTAACAGCATCTTACCCAAAGTTCCAGAATCGAGGTTCCAAAATACAAGTAAAATCTTCCTTTAAACCCAATACTCCTATGTGACAGTTTCTTTTCTTAGAATTTGAAAGACTGCAGGATATAAACTCATGCCAGAGTCTCTTCTCTAGCATCACATTGAATATCAGACTGGAATAAAGGTTTTTATAAATTTCTCAGAAAATAGTTTGATAAATGGAGTAAAGAAAAATGAGTACCAAGAGGTCCCAGAGTAATATGGGATTGGTGGGAAAGGTAAGCACTATTGAGGATGAGCTAGGGGCTAAATATGAAAAGAAATCTACCATACATGATGAGATAGACTCTCTAAAGAGAGTTAGTTGTCTTTATGACACAGAGTAACCCTGTGCAGATTTTCCAGTTTCTATTTCTTCACACAGTGAACGTAATACACAACTTCTCAGAGACATACTATTGTTCTTTTAATAAATCTGAACTCTYTCTTCTTCAGGAGTTTCTGGGTCAAAGTGGAAAGAAATCCCCAACTACAGATCCAACATCAGATAAAAAGGGTCACCTCTTGAAGTTGAGAAAATAAAATAGAAACTATGTTTCTTTTATAGTGCCTTCCTATGAAAAGCCTTTGTATTTTCCATTGTTGAAGTGATGGTCTTTCATTCAGTCAAATATAAGAAATTTTGAAGCCAATGTAGAATATCCAGAGGAAGTTGTAGATGGAAATTTTGTCTGAGATTAAAGGCATGTTTGAACAAATGATTAGCATTTCAGTATGCACACATCTTGTCAGAGCCAGAGCATTGTGGGGCAGTAGGAAGTGCCTTTATGACTGCATTTCACTTGTTCGTCTTACATTTGTACAATTGGAACATTGTCTTTAATGTATAAACAGAATCAATACCAGAAATTCATCAAAAAGAACCCAAAACATACACAGGTCCAAGCCATGCTGGCTTTTGCCCAAGATAAGACATTGGTAAAGGGCAATGACAAATGGGGAAAATCAGTACAATGTTGTTACTTATTGAGTTTGTTCCCATGTATTCTGTTGCCAATTTAGGAGGAGACGAAAGTTGCTGTTAATTTGAAGCCTGAGCAGGAAGCATCTATCCCAGCCCTATAGACAAAAAAAAAAAAAAAAAAAAAAAAAAAAAAAAAAAAAAAAAAAAAAAAAAAAAAGAGAGTTGTTCAAAACTAAAATGTAGGCCTCACTATAATATTAAAGAGACAGAGGGAAAAAGAGCAACAGAACATGACAATGGGAGGGAGGAAGGGAGAGAGGGAAGGGGAGACAGACAGACAGACAGACAGACAGACAGACAGACAGACAGACAGAGCAGAGCAGACAGAGTTATTGTTCTGTCAGGGCAGCCCTTATATGCTTGTATGAATAGTTATATTCTACTGGTACATCAAAGCACAACTTTTTTTCACAAAATTAGATTTCCATAATTTACCTATCAAACAAGATATTCTTGAAGGAYGGTGGATGGAGGAGTAAATCAGAAAAAGGCAACTATGTGGGTATATCTTATACCCTAAAAATGCTTTGACTCAAAAATGTAATACTTCTTACCATCTTCCAAAAGCCTTGCCTTTCATGCCTTGACTTCCCTCTTTAGATTGGTATGGAGCTAAAGTTTGTTATATGGAGCTAAAGTTGATAAAGTGTCTTTCTCAGCTCAGATCAAAATGTAGGAAACCTGAACTGCAGTCAGTCATCAGGTAGCCCTAGCTGGAGAAAGGTGACAAAAGGGATGTGAGTATAGAATGAAAATTTAAGTACAAAATAGAAAACAAAACAAAATGAAACCAGGAAAGACTCTGGAATCAAAACTGCCATAGCACTGGAATACAATGAGATCCGTTGTTAGGGTATATATCAACCACTTTCCCAACTCCGGTTAAGCAGGTAGTTGGTGCCAGAGCTAGCACAAGCTAGACCTGAATTTGGGACAAAATAGGTTATGCTATAAGGCATGGAGGTGGTATGAGGCAGAGAGCCAAGCAGGTCATTAAAGATTCCATGCGCTAACATACAAAGGACATGGAGCCTGGCAATCACAGGCCAAAAAACTGCCAATACTTTTGACAATTGCCATTTGATTTAATAGTTCTGAGGCAATACTGCTCAGCAGTAAATATACTTAGGAAGATCACAGATAACTCAAATATTCTAGTGGGTACTGGGGCATGAAGGACAACTAAATAACGCTATTAAAGAAGGGCAGGCTAGGGGAGGGAGGGAGATAGCTGTAAGCGAACTGTATGACTCATTGTTTTGTAGGACAATGGCCAGCACTGAGAGCTCAGGGCCCTGGTCCCCAATGTGAAAGGGAAGGGAAGGGAAGGGAAGGGAAGGGAAGGCAAGGGAAGGCAAGGGAAGGGAAGGGAAGAGAAGGGAAGGGAAGGGAAGGGAAGGGAAGGGTATCTAGACTCTGTAGGTCTGAGAGGATTTTTGTTTGTCTTGTTTTTGTTTGTTTTTGTTTTTATTTTGTTTTTGTTTTGTTGTCTGTTTGTTGAACCAAGGATAGGAAATGAAGAATCAAAGTTACTGGGTCAGAGCACAGGAAACAAGATTAAATACTTTTATTTATTAAAACTGAATGCTTTATAGAAAACAGAAATGGAAGTTTTCAGGCTGGAAGTCCAGTACAAGGTACTAACACTTTGTGTCTTCTTAGTATGCCCTAACAAGGTGGGAAACAGAAAGAAAGGAGGGAAGAACACATTTCTGCAAGCTAAATTACAAATGCTATCAATCCCAGCTACAATCGACAGTCTCAGAAAGGTTAGGTAAAAAGGAAAGCTCTAGAGGGGCTGCATAGACCTCCCTGGGAAGGGGAAATTGAATAGGTAGACTGGAGGCAGGTGGTGATAGGGATGGGAAAGATCAGGTTCAGGTGAAGGAGGAAGACAATGTATGTTGAATAGCTGAATTTGGGGAGCATTGTGGGAGCTGTGTGGAAACAGTACAGTGGAAATGTGGAATCTATGAGGATAATCCTAGTGAGGATTTCTAGTAATGGAGGACATAGAGTTTGAATTGGCTCTCTTTTGTAGCCAGTGAAGGCTTTCAGTGGTGGGATTGGGTTACATCTAGTTGAGTTGTTGGCTAAAGGATTCCTGTGGAGATACCCAAACAATCCAAGCTTATGCTAGGAAAGAAGGTCGCTTCTCTAAAATCTGACAGCATAAGTCCATTGCCAAGGACAACATCCAAACAGCTCATTGAATGTAGGGAGGTCAAGATGGTGCCTTCGTGGAGCTGTCACCCCTACATTCTAGTCTCTTTGGCATGGGAAAGTATTCTACAAGTTATAGAAAGAGAAACCTGGACATAAACCAATTCATAAGACCTGTCCTGCCTGCAAGAGGTGCTAGGGCAATAGTGGAGCAGAACTTGTGGGAGAGGTCAATCAATGTGTGATTTAACCTGAGACCCACAGCATGAAAGGGAGCCCAGGCCTGGCACTGCCTCATTGACCAGGAACCAAAGACTGGATACCCAAGATACCTAGGGTAGAACCAAACTTGACTGTAAAGATCAATTAAATGATTCCTAATGATATTCTGCTATACTCAGAGATTGGTGCCATGTCCAGTCATCATCAGAGAGGCTTCCTACAGTAGCAGATGAGAACAGATTCAGAGACCCATAGCCAGACATTATGTGGAGATAGAGAGAGAGAGAGAGAGAGAGAGAGAGTGTGTGTGTGTGTGTGTGTGTGTGTGTGTGTGTGTGTGTGTGTAAATTGGAGGTCTTCATCAGGTACCTCCCCTCAGAGATTGGAAAACACCACAGATGAAGGAGAATAAAGACTGTCAGAAGGAATGGAGAACACCAAGAACATGGCTCACTGGATCAATTAAACAGGGCTCACATGGGCTCACAGAGACTAACGTGGCAAGCACAGGGCCTGCACTGGTCTATACTATGTCCTTTATATATGTTATGGCTCATAATCTTCTTGTGGGACTCCTAACAATGGGAGTATGTGTGTCTCTGACACTCTTGACTGCTTTAGGGATTCTTACCCTATTATTTTGTTGTCTTATCCAGCCTGGATAGGAGGGCTTCTGACTTGCCTTATTATATCTTGTTATGTCTTCATTGGGTATTGTCTCTTTGGAGACCTGCTCTTTCCTGGAAAGGAAACAGTAAGGGAGTAGATCCGTGGGAGGTGACAGGTGGAGGTGGTTGAGCTGGGAGAAGAAGAGGGAGGAGAATCTATGGAAGTGGTATACTGTATAAGAGAAGAATCCATTTTCAATAAATAAATAACAAAAATAACAAATGCTTTTGATTAATTTATGAGGAAGGAGTCCTCCAAAAGACCCACTTCCAAAATACTGATGTATTTGCATTTGAATTGCTATGCATGAATTTTAGGGAGCACATATGTAGGTTCATAATAGTTATAATATTGATTATTTGTATTAGGAAATGGAGGCTCCTGCCAGGTGAGAACTGGTCTCCCAGGAGTGCTGACACACCTGGCAGCAAAGGGAAGACCACCGCCTCTGCTCAATTTCCTGGCTCAAGAGGGAACATCCCAGAGTCACCAGGATACAGGAGCCAAGTAACAGCCCAGGACAAGATTCTTCCAGATTCCATCTTTAACCAGTAGCTGACCCTGTGCCATAGCTCTCCATACCCAGGTAGTGCTGGGAGAGAGCTTGTTTCCCAGTAGTTCTGACACACCTGTGAGCACAGGTAGTACCACCACTTTTATTCTTAGGGACCTGCCCAGATCCCTCAGGACACAGGAACTGAGGAGCAGCCCAGGACAGGATTCTTTCAGTTTCCATCTTTAACCAGGAGCTGACCCTGTGCCACAGTTCTCCATACCCAGATCCTGCCAGGAGAGAGCAGGTCTCACAGGAGTACTGACACACTTGAGAGCACAGGTGACACCAGACCACTCCTGCACAAATCCCTGGCCCAAGAGGGACCTTCCCAGAGCTTTCAGGACATAGGAATCAAGGAACAGCCTGGGACAAGATCCTTCTGGTTTTGCTCTGTATCCTGGAATTGACCTGTACCACAGATCTCCAAACCCAAATTCCTCTCAGGGAGAACTGGTCTTACAGGAGTGCTGACAAACATAAAGGAGGGACAAGCCACAGTCATAGATAGGAAGTACAGCTAAAGCAGAGATAACCAGATGGCAAAAAGCAAGGGCAAGAACATAAGCAAAGGAAACCAAGATTATTTGGTATCATCAGAAGCCAGTTCTCCCAAAACAGAAGGCCTGGATACCCAAGACACTGAACAAGGAAGACTCTACTTTAAAATCATTTCCCATGATGACAATAGAGGATTTTAAGAAGGACATAAATAACTCCCTTAAAGAACTACAGAAGAACAAAGGTAAATAGGTAGAAGCACTTGAAGAGGAAACACAAAAATCCCTTAAAGAATTACAGGAAAACTCAAAAAAACAGGTCAAGTAAATGACCAAAACCATCCAGGATCTGAAAATGGGAATAGAAACAATAAAGAAATCACAAAGGGAGACAACCCTGGAGTTAGAAAACCGTCTAGGAAAGAAATCAGGAGTCAAAGATGCAAGAACAACCAACAGAATACAAGAGATAGAAGAAAGAATTTCAAATACAGAAGACACCATAGAAATCATTGACAAAAGATTCAAGGAAAGTGCAAAATGTAAAAAGCTCCTAACCCAAAACATCCAGGAAATCCAGGATAAAATGAAAAGACTAAACCTGAGGATAATAAAGAGAGTGAAGATTCCCAACTTAAAGGGTCAGTTAATATCTTAAAAAATATATAAAATAAACTTCCCTAACTTAAAGACATAGATGCCCATGAACATACGAGAAGCCTACAGAACTCCAAATAGATTGGCTGAGGAAAGAAATTCCTCCCATCACGTAATAGTCAAAACCCAGAAAGAATATTAAAAGCAGTAAGGGGAAATTTTCAAGTAACATATAAAGGAAGACCTATCAGAATTACACCAGACTTCTCACCAGAAACTATAAAAGTCCAAAAATCCTGGGAAGATGGCATATAGACCTAGGAGAACACAAATGCCAGCCCAGGCTATACCCAGCAAAACGCTCAATTACCATAGATGGAGAAACCAAGATATTCCAATGCATAACCAAATTTACACAATATTTTTCCACAAATCCAGCTCTACAAAGGATATTAGATGAGAAATTCCAGCACAAGGACTGACACTACACCCTAGAAAAAGCAGGAAAGTAGTCTTTTTTCAACAAACCCAAAAGAGGTTAGCAACACAAACATAATTCCACTTGTAACAAAACACTAACAGGAGGCAACAATCAGTATTATTTAATATCTCTTAACATCAATGGACTCAATTTCCCAATAAAAAGACATGGACTAAAAGACTGAATATGTAAACTGGATCCAGTATTTCAGTGCATACATGAAATGCACCTTAGTGACAAAAACAGACTCTACCTCGGATTAAAAGGCTGGAAAATATTTTCCAAGCAAATGGTCCCAAGAAACAATCTGGAATAGCCATTCTAATATTGAATAAAATTGACTTTCACCAAAATTCTCAAAAACAGATAAGGAAGGACACTTCTTGCTCATCAAAGGAAATCAGGATTAGATAAACCATTTTAATAGACCAATAACTCCTAAAGAAATAGAAGCAGTCATTAAAAGTCTCCCAACCAAAAATAGCCCAGTACCAGATGAGTTCAGTGTAGAATTCTATCAGATGTTCAAAGAAGATTGAATATTTACATTCTTCAAACTATTCCACAAAATATAAACAGAAGGGACATTGCCCAGTTCATTCTATGAAGGCACAGTTATGCTTACACCAAAACCACATAAAGATCCAACAAAGAAACAGAACTTCAGACCAATTTCCTTTATGAATATCAATGCAAAAAATACGCAATAAAAGTATTGCAAACCAAATCCAAGAATAAATCAAAACTATCTTTCACCAGGTTTAAGTAGGCTTCATTCCAGGGATGTAGGAATGATTCAATATACAGAAATCTATCAACATAATCCACTACTGTAAAAAAGCACATGATCATATCATTATATGCTGAAAAAGCATTTGAAATAATTCAACATACCTTCATGTTAAAAGTCTTGGAAAGATCAAGAATTCAAGACCCATACCAAAACATAGTAAAGGCAATATACAACAAACCAGTAGCCAAAATCAAGCTAAATGTGGAAAAACTTGAAGCAATCCCACTAAAAATAGGGACTAGAAAAGGCTGTACACTCTACCTATCTATTCAATATAGTACTTGAAGTTCTAGCTAGAGCAATTAGACAACAATAGGATACAAATTGGAAAGGAAGATGTCAAAATATCACTATTTGTAGATGATATGATAGTATACTTAAGTGACCCCAAAATTCCACTAGAGAACTCATAAGCTGATAAACAACTTCAGCAAAGTGGCCAGATATAAAATTAACTGAAACAGATCAGTAGCCTTCCTATACTCAAAGGATAAAGAGGCTGAGAAAGAAATTAGGGAAATGGATCCTGCACTTCCTGCCACCATCTTTGCTGCTGCTGGGTCTGAACAAGCTGACTCAGGTACCCGAGTTATTTTAAGATCTCTGGGGACTCAAGCAGCTATATGTGCTCAGGAGCTAAGCAGAGCAGTGGTTCCTGTGGGCCAGCCAGGCGTGGGTTCTGGGCCCTGTGGGGGATCCTGCACTACCAGCCTCCATCTTTGCTGCTGCTGGGTCTGAGCAAGCTGACTCAGGTACCCAAGTTATCCCGAGTTTAAGATCTCTGGGGACTCAGGCCTCCAGGTTGCGACCTGCATGCAGGATCTGGGCAGAGAGGTGGTTCATCTGTGTGCCAGCCAGGTCTGGGTCTTGTGCCGTGCGGGGTGGTCAGCACTTGGAAGGGCTCCTAGCCACCATATTCGCTCCCTGACAGAACAGACAAGCAGCATCAGGTCCACAGGGACAACCTGGTATAACATTGCTTGGAGCAAGACACACCAGGGGTCCAACAGCACCCAAGAGGAGAGCAGCCCATCAGCAATCTGTGCCAGGGGAAACCCAGCCATCCAGTGGTGGGGAAATAGCCTTACAGGCCCACAGGGGGTTCAAGCGCCAGTCAGTGACTACTATACCAACTAACGCCAGAGATAACCAGATGGCAAAAGGCAAATGTAGGAACGTTATTGACAGTAATCAAGGCAATATGGCAGCATCCGAACCAAATTCTCCAACAGCAGTAAGTCCTGGATACCCCAACACACCAGAAAAACAAGATTTAGATCTAAAATCACTGGTCATGATGCTGCTAGAGGAACACAAGCAGGACACAAATAAATCTCTTAAAGAAATACGGGAGACAATAGATCACAAGTTAGAAGCACTTACAAGGGAAACACAAAAATCAGTTAAAGAACTTCAGGAGAAAATGGATCAAAAGATAGAAGCCAATAAGGAGGAAATGCAAAAATCACTTAAAGAAATACAGGAGAACATGGGTCAACAGGCAGAAGTCATGAAAGAGGAAACACAAAAATCTCTTAAAGAATTNTTACATAATAATTAAAACCCCAAATGTACTAAAC
Source organism: Apodemus speciosus (assembly GCA_002335545.1). Classification (NCBI taxonomy): domain Eukaryota; kingdom Metazoa; phylum Chordata; class Mammalia; order Rodentia; family Muridae; genus Apodemus; species Apodemus speciosus. Next base: position 45,542 of record BDUI01016555.1, read on the forward strand.
AAAGAAAGAATATTAAAGGCAGTAAGAGAAAAAGGCCAGGTAACATATAAAGGAAGACCTATCAGAATCACACCAGACTTCTCACCAGAGACCATGAAAGCTAGAAGTTCCTGGGCAGATATCATGCAGACTCTAAGAGAACACAAATGTGAGCCAAAACTACTATACCCAGCAAAACTCTCAATAGCCATAGAAGGAGAAACCAAGATATTCCATGACAAAACCAAATTTGCACGATATCTTTCCACAAACCCAGCCCTACAAAGGATAATAGGAGGAAAACTCCAATAGAAGGAGGGAAAATACACCCCTGAAGAAGCAAGATAGAAACCTCCTCTCATCAAACCCAAAAGAAGATAACCAGTCAAATATAAAAAATAACTTCAAACATGACAGGAAGTAATAATTAGTATTCCTTAATATCTCTTAACACCAATGGACTCGATTCCCCAATAAAAAGACATAGACTGGGGCTGACCCGTGCGGCTGCCAACTCGCTTGGGGGTCTGTGCAGGCTGGGCCCGGATTTCAGCCAAGGCAGCCACCTCAGGGCTCTACAGACTACTAGCAGCAGGGACCAGGTACATGGGCAGAGTCCAAGATGGACACCAACTATCCTGTCAGGCTCTTGACTGCACCCTGAGACAAAACAGCTCAGTGGTCTCAGGGAGCCAGACCACCTGGCTCGCAGCAGAGACCGCCATCTTGCCTCAGGTCAGAGCTGCAGGCAGTCACAGACCTGCACGGCTACCAACTCGCTTGGGGGGGGGGTGTCTGTGTGGTCTGGGCCCAGGATTACAGACAAGGCATCCACCTTGCATCAGGTCAGAGTGACGGGGGTCACTGAGCTGACCCTCACGGCTGCTTACTCGCTCCAGGGTCTGTGTAGTCTCTGCCCAGATTTTAGCCAAGGCAACCACCTTGCCACAGGGCACTACAGACTACTAGCAGCAGAGGCAAGGTTGTTGAATCCAAGACTGACAACAACTACCCTGTCAGGCTCTTGCCTGCACCCAGAGCCAAAACAGCTTAGCTGCTGTCTTGGGGAGCCAGCCTATCTGGCATGCGGCAGAGGGCACCATCTTGCCTCAGGTCAGAGCAGCAGGCAGCCACCGACCCATGTGAACACCAAATCGCTCGGGGTCTGTGCGGTCTGGGCCCAGGATCACAGCCTAGGCAGCCACCTTGCATCAGGTCAGAGCTGCGGGTGGTCACTGAGCTCACCCGCTCGGCTGCCAACTTGCTCAGAGGTCTGTGCAGCCTGTGCCCAGATTTCAGTCAAGCCAGCCACCTTGCCTCAGGGCAATACAGGCTACTAGCAGCAGGGACCAGGTACATGGACAGAGTCCAAGACTGACACCAACTACCCTGTCAGGCTCTTGCCTGCACCTAGAGCCAAAACAGCTCAGTGGCAGTCTCAGGGAGCCAGCCAGCCTGGCATACAGCAAAAGCCACCATTTTACCTCAGGTCAGAGCTGTGGGCCAAGCCACGTGGCCACCAACTCACTTGGTGATCTGTGCAGGCTGCGCCTGGATTAAAGCAGAAGCAGCCACCTTGCCTAGGGGCACCTCAGACAGCTAACCGGACAGAGCCCTGCGGACTGAGGGCACCACCATCTAGGCTCAAGCAGTCCAACCAGGGAAGCTCTACTCCTGCAGAGAATCCCGTGGTTAGACAGAGCCCCGAGACCTGCCACCATCTTGCAGCTGGTGGCCAGACCAAGTAACCATAAAAAACCAACAGGGGAGCCCAGGTCACCATAAAGATCTAACAGATGAGCTCAGATCTGTGGAGAAAAAGATCTGATTCTTAAGAGCTGGCATCTAGGCAGGCCAGGTCGACACAGTGGGAGGCCAACTGCATACCCAGAAGCAAGCAGCAGGGAGTTTCAGGCCTGGCCCAGCAGAGCTGAGGAGGTAATTCAGAGGCCAGAAGCTTAAACTGTCCAGCAACTACCTTGGGAGCACAGTAACCCTCTGTGACAGCAGCAACTAAAGCCAGGCTCACAAGAGCTTCAAACACCACCAAGTAAAAATCACACCAACTAAATCCAGAGATAAAGAGATGGCAAAAGGCAAAC
>BDUI01016560.1:0-11987 GCA_002335545.1 Apodemus speciosus
GAGCCCAGTCCTTCAGTGTCTTGATGTGCCAGGGTGGGTTGGTATCCAGGGGTGCCTCCCCCTTATCAGAGGAGAAGGGTAAAGGAGATGGGAAGAGAGCTATGTAAGAGGGKACTGAGCCAGGAGATGCTGCAATTAGGATATAAAGTGAAGTAATGAATGAATTGATGGATGGATGGGTAATTTGATTCTTATTTTTTTTCTAGTGTCTGAATGTGACACATATTCCATGGCTGGTGGTTAAATCTCTTCTGCWCTTTCTTTCATAGTGACAAAAACAAARGTGATTATAAAAATTTCTAAAGAAGGCAGAGGAAGAGTGAAACTGGAGGTCTTGTCCARTCATCACCAGGAAGGTTTAAGTAAACTTCATTGTCATGTTTTTAAATTAATAATWTTTAGACCTTTCTTCTACCACCTACAGCTACAGTGAGTATTTGGCACAAAATAGGCAGAATAGTTTCTAGATATGATTTAAGTCTTTCTGAATAATATCCATGAAGGAAGACCAAAGCAAATATGTTTGATTTATCAATTTTTTCCATTCACCAAAAGGATGCATTGTCATAAGAAGGGATAGAATACAAATAGGGATGGGATAGAATARCAGTACAGTGTTTGTAGTATAGGAGTTAATGCACAAAGACTGAGGAAGGGGGGATTTATGACAAGAGTAGGCTGATAATAAGTTGTTTGAAAGGGAATTTTGAGAGAAGTTGCATCATGATTAAACAGTGTGAATTCAAAACGTCCAYGAGATGAAAGAGGAAAAAATGTTATTAGGACAAAGCACAGAGGCTCCAGATGTTTCCAAAGTTCATCTTCTTAGATGCTGAAGGTAACCTAGGAAAATGAAAGTGGAAAAGGTCCAGGTGTGTAACACTGATGGTGAAATACAGTCTGAGTTTTCACAGAGAAGCAATCTTGGAAACAGAGGGAGGAGATGGAGAGTGACCCCAAAACAGTGCAATACAGAAAAGAAAATCAGCAACAACAGAAAACAGTATCTGAAAGACATATCATAATCATYGTCATTGGAAGATACTAGATTTTAATCTAATGATGATCAGTGGTRTTCTTTATGAGAGTGATGTGGCAATTTTATTTTCCTTAAGATCTCTTGGCCCCATTAGTTTTGTGCTGCTCATGAATACGTCTCATACAATAAACCCACGGTAGCTTCTTGTAAAGTTGAGACTTTGAGCTGAACATTAGTGTTTTGTTTTTTGTTTTGTTTTGTTTTGTTTGTTTTTTATAATTTCATCTGGCAATTATGTGATCTTGGCAAAYTGCWAGGCTTTGCTTTGATGTTACACTTTAGAGGGCAAGGTATTGGACTCAGTAATCTGAAAGGGCGTTTCATATCTTTGAAACAAGTTCTGGATATAGCTCTTTGGTCACCTTGAGTATTGGGGGACCTCAGGGGAAGATTTCATTATTTGGTGAATTCGAGAGGAGAGCCCGGGGATCACAGAACAGTTACCTTCAAGGGCCAAGGCAAGCACCTCTTCGAACAATGCCAGTGAGCTCTCACAATAGCCTTGCATGGGAACAAAACTGGGTATTTTTAGAACAAAAAGATGGTTCATCCTCTGGAGGACTTACATAATATTCAATACATTTGATAAGAGAAAAGCCTCACACAAAACAAGTTCTATGAGGTAAGCGGCAGCAATGACCTCAAAGCTATTCTTTCTAGCATTCTTAGGGGTCAAAACAAGTTCTTAATTGTATACACAAGCAGCTTCCCAAGGTGAAAAGCAAGCCCATTAACATATGAACGTTTATGATTCTGCAGATAGAAAATTAGAATTCCAAGTACTTAGAAGTATAAAATATAAATCCAGTGWTCTCTAATRTTTTCTTCAGAGTTTATTCATTTTTCCTCCTTTTGAACTCTAATTTCTCTTTAGTAACACCACAGATATATCCATTATTGTGATCTTTCTCAAATTGTTACATATGTATGTATATGTATGTATTGTGATCTTTCTCAAATTGTTACATAAATATGTAACTATATATATATTTATATATCATATTGATATGGTGCTAATTCAGTAGAAAACATACAATAAGATAACACAAGTTAAATTGAAAAACAGCAGAATTTATTGGCCTTTATATTTTATATTTGTTCTTTATAGAAAATACCACTCAAAATATTTAGTTGTTACGCAAATAAAAAAATGAAGTTTGAATCCACAGGATRCAGAATAAATGTCTCCTATTTGAAAAGTTCTTTGTAAAAGTGTAAAATTTCTTATGAAATGAACTAATTATCAGATTTTATTAATTTAAGTGCTGTCATTTAATAAAAATTAATTGCCTAGTTACCATTAACAGGTTGCCTTCTCACTTGGAAAACAAATCTGACAGGGTTAACATTAATTAAGGCCACCAGATTTATATCTTGCAAAGGTACTCATCATTTTCAACTCTAGATAGGTCATTATTCAGGCCCTAACATAGATCGCTGTGTGTCCCAGAACAGGCTTTCTCATCTCAAGTCCTATTTCCTAATTGGTCTCAGGAACATTTGTTCCTTGCTCTCATAAAATAAAGTTAACCATCTACTTAGAAAGCACTCAGTTCCCTCACAACTGTCCTTTTACTCTTGTTTGCACCTTGTTCTCTCTAATGTCATTAATACTGGTTCAATATGTTTTTGTGACCTACCTCTATTCAGAAAATGCCCTTCCCATGCTTTTCCCTCCAAACACCTGTCTATGGTCTAATTCACCTTTAAAACTGCYGCTTGTCATCATTTTCTCCAAAAACTTCTATCATCTCTGAGTCAATAASTTAGAACTATATTCTCATGCACAGTGCTTTGAACAAAAGAAAGAAAATTACCATTTGTTTCTACCATGAAGTCACCAGCAATTCTGGGCCTGCTGTGACAGAGAGCTTTCCAGCATAAGGAAGAAGGCAGATAAAATAGGTAACAGCAGGTGAAGCTGGGATCTGAACCTTAAGGCTATGGAGGAGATGAGGAAAAATGCTCAAAGTGTGAGCATGGTCTTCTACATAAACAGTGGAGGGTTTTCATAGCTTTAAATCACAGTCATACGAAGTGATGTGATGTGAGCTATAGACTTCCCCTTAAATTTCAAAGATAATAAAATGTATTCAGTGAGATTTGCCCTTATTATTCATGTCAATCATATTTATGTGTTGAATTCAAATTAAAATATGTAAAAATCATTGTGTTAATTCTGTGAGCTAATATAGAATCATTTCTCTAGAGGTACTTTAAATCATATGAAATTTTAGCTAGATAAAATTTAGTTAGAAACGTGACTCTTTTCATAAAAGATTAAGTTCAATGTGTTTTAAGATAGACTTTTTAGATCTTCACAGTTGGTAGYTATTATTAGAAACCAAATTAAAGTCTACCTAAAATTAGATAATTTTGTTTCTGATTATTTTTATTGAAAAATTGCTGATTAGAGGCTCCTTTCCCAAAAGAGTGTTTCTAATCAGTATATTTATCTACTCATGCCTGATTTTTTATTTTCTCCACTGATATGTTAATACATTTTTGAAATTATAAAAGCTGCCTTTAAAAATCTGTTTACCTCTATAATTCTAGATTGACCACTAAATATTTTGTGGCACTTATGCCCCTTGTACTGTAGTATGATACTCCATTAAAATATGATAAGTAGGTTTGTTCTGTTGTTTTCTTTTCCAACTGTTTCTGAGAAATTGCACAGTGTAATGAAGGCTTCCTTACTAGTAAATATATAAATAGCATTGAATAATACTGTGATACAACTTAGATAGCACTTCAGAGGTGATTTATTGATATTTTCCTTTTTCACTAATCTTCAATTACTAATGAATAAATATRCTAATTAAGTAGATAATTTAAATATACAAGCATACATGAGTGTCCATATACACATGGGCTTTGTTGGATAGAGTTAAATGGATCCTGAAATTAATTTTTAACCAGTTAAACATTGAGTACTCTTATTAAAATATGTGCTTTGCACTTAATGTGCCCTGCAAATGAATTACATATTAAGAAACCAGTAATAATTAAACTTGGTATAAGAAAGGCTTGTGCCAATCCCTGATGAGGTAGTGAACCATCAATGCTCAGACTTCTGTTTAAGTCCTAGGGACAGAGCCTTGACTTCTGAGTAAAACACATATAGGTAAAGGGGGATTTATATTAACTTAATATTACTGTGAACATTTAAAGATCATGTTAAGTGGTATGTAGAGACTGAGTATTGAATCAGAAATGCATAGATGATGTCTCGACAGCATTAAAGCTATCAAGGAAAGTTTATATGGAGGGACTTATTCTTAAGATTCCATTTCAAGAAGAGGCAGGCCACACACGGCAGACTGGGAAAGATAAGATCAATAGCGAAACTTAACTACAATATTCTGTAGATAAAACAAAACAGCAAACAAAAAAACCCCAACATTTTTCTAGAGACTAACAGTTAAATATGTTATTTATTGATTTTTGTTGCCCAAGTCATGTTTTCTAAATTCTGTAGCTATCCCAGTCTTCCTGTGTGAATCCTTTGATCAACACACAAGTCTYGTAAGTTCTATTGCCTCAACCTTAGCATTAGAAGGCTTGTGCCAATCTTTGATGAGGTTCTCAAMCATCAAAGCTCAGAATTCTGTTTAMGTCCCAGAAAAAAAGAATATGMTCTTTTATTGAGTTGAACATTAATTCTACTATGAATCTAACATATACATACATGTAAATGTACATGAACATATATACATACACACATATATGAATGAGTGAATGAATGATATCAAAAAAGAATAGAGTTAGAAAAAGTCTTGTCTTTTAAATTTGTATTGTAGTCTACTTGTGAACCWTTCATTCAACCCATATCTATCATCCTGCACGAAACTCAAGTCTGAATGGATCAAAAACTTCAACATAGTACTGACTACACTGAACCTGATAGAAGAGAAACTATGGAATAGCCTTAAGCTCATTGGCACAGGAAACAACTGTATCCTGAACAGAATACCAACACTTAGGCACCAAAATCAATTACTAATAAATGKCATCTCATGAAACTGCAAAGCTTCTRTAAGSAAAAGGACATTGTCAATAGGACAAATTATTACCTAATTAAAAAAAGAATTCACCAATTCCACATCTGAAACTAGAAATCAATCRAAGAARTACCAATTATAAATGGGTTATATATCAATACAGAGAATYCTCAACAGAATTATCTCAAATGGCAGAAGAAACAAAGACATGTTACTAAGTTGTGTGGAAGCAACAGAATTCGGTAGCTTCTGCAGAGACTTMATGGCCTGCAAAAATRAAAAGCTTTGCTATTTGGCTCCTTCCACTGGTATTTTGACTGACCTCTGGAATACTGAACATAAATTTGAATCAAGAATGGGAACTGGATTTGCAGATTTTCTTCTCATACTTGTCTGAAGAACCAGGAATGTTGTGTCTATCTTCCTTGTCACTCATGAGAAGAATATTAATTTAATGGCCCTGAGGGTTCTTCCTTCAGGGACTGCTTGTTTGGAGAAGCAATCATGCATAAACAATGGCCATGATGAACTATGGTGAGAGGCAGCTCCACCTTTCATTCTCCAGCCTGCACTACCATAGCTACGACTCAGCTGGTGCAGCTAGTCTGGCTGGGAGCAAATGGAAGCCGCATGTCATATCCTAGCTCTTAAAAACAGCCCAGTAAAGCAGAAGATAAAATGTTCATAGTTTTATTATCTAGCTTTTGAACAACCTGACTCAATAACCCAACAGCTTTTCTGTAAAAAACAAAACAAGACAAAACAACCTTGCAGTTAACTAAGATTCACCAGGGCCTTGAAAAATAAGTCGTACTCAAACTTTGTTGCCAGGCTCTACCTAGTTACAGGACACTTCACAGGCAAATCTGAGGCAGGAAACGTGCCTACAAGATAATTAGAAAAATCTTGTGTAGAGATCTATTAAAAAAAGAAAGTTGCTTTGTTCAAGTGGAACACAGCTGCTTTTGGCATGGTGGAGGTGGTCCAGAGCGCCATGAGACTGAACAATGTTCCTGCTTCTACTTTATCTTTTTAATCCTTTCTGTTCAACATAAAATAGCTGAAGAGTGTGCTGAAAATTATTTCTTCCAGCTCACAAGAATAAAGGATTGTAGAAAGATCCTAGAGATGTCTCAACCAACAATTACAAATTCACAAAGGGGAGAATTCTCTACCCCTACATTTTTCTAACTAATTTCTCTTGTTTACATTAACAACAACAACAACAACAACAATAATAATAATAATAAATTATAAAACTACAGCAAATGACCTCAATCCTGCAAGGTGTCACTGGTACTCAAAGAACAGGGGAAATAACACCAAATAATAACAGGAATATGTCATTACACAACAACAATGACAACAACAAAAACAACAACAACAACACATGATTGGACCCATTCCCAGTGCTATTATAGGGGCAAAGTTTTGTTTGTATTTTTTGAATGGTGCAGAGCATACTTTTGGTCCAGTAAAGGGCCTCATTTTACATATGAAGCTGTTTGGGGAGCTGTATCCTGAGATGTTTGGTAGTCACAGCCATTTAGGCAATCATAATCACTGAAAAGTCCACTGAGTTTAGGTCCCCAGGCCACAGCCTTTTAATACAATGACTTGGTCTCATTCTTTTTTTTTATTGAATATCCTCTTCATTTACACTGCCAATGGTAWAACCTTTCCCATTTTCCCYYYYCCCMARRRMCCCMCAACCCCTCCTCCCACCCCCTGTCTCCATGTATATGTCCCTCCACCCAACACACTTCCACCTCCTCTCCCTCGGTTTCCCTTTCTTTCATACGTGTTTAGATTAGTAATTCCCTATGCTTGGGGATTTCCTGTTTTAGCAACCTGGGGTCCTAATGGGCTCAATTTAACTATTTGTAGTGGGCTAAAACACTGTAATTTAAATAGGATGTCATATATCATATTGATTATAGGTACCTACATGTGAGAGCAACTCCTTTAAATTAAAACAGATATTGTCATAGAAATAATTGGCTTTGCTAGTGATAAATCATTCTGTACACTTAGAGAAAAAAAGCAAAGCAAAAATCTCTTTAATARTAGTACATATCAGTCTCTGGCTAGTACCCAAAGAGGAGCTGGCCATGAATGTAAGATCATATTCACTTATATATATGTTAGGCTTATGTGTTTTACATGTGTTGTCATTCTTAAGCTTCTTTCAGGTCCCAGCCCGAGGTTACACTTTGAAGAATTTGAACAGAGACAGAAGACTGCAAACCGATTTGGGTAAATGTGAGATTTCCATAGCACAATATTGTCAGAATCATTTAAGTACACCAGTATCTTTTTTTCTAGTAGTTATTACCTAGCTTCATCTTGCCCACCTGGCAGAATTATGCTTTACCTGATGAGAGCACAGGGGAGTTAATGGCACACTAGGACTTAATAATAGTTGTGACCCTGCCCTGCCCACTAGAGCATTGCCATTAAAATCTTGTTCTTTGATTTGGGGATTAGCCAAATAGCTGGTGGTAATCAGGCTGGTCTCCTTTTGTTATGGGAATGGAGCCTAATAGGAGGTCAATCACAGTGAATAAACATTAGCAGGAACTTTCTCAGCAACTTTCAACTCTAATTAGGTGCAAAGTTTTCTTTCTTATAGTTTCTAAAAACCATAGTACAAATGGACCTTTCATTTGTGTGGGTACTCCATTTGTTGACTTCTATTGTGTAACTTAATATTTCCTAGGCAAGTTTATTAGTAAATTACTTATCGAATCAATTTTACTATTTTCGTTTGCATTAATAAAATTGAGGYTCTATCTCCTGGGTGCTAGGTTCCACATATGTTGGTATATCCTAGRAAGGCAAAAGGCTTTATCAGACGGTTTTTTTTTACAATATTTAAAAAAAAATATACCCTGGACAAGTTTCCAGATATTAATCTCTTTAATCTGTTAAAGCATCCTTCCCGCCCTCCCCCCACCACCAACTGGGCACAGAAACTGTGGCTGTTAAAATCTTCCGTCCTTATCATCTTTAGACACCCTATCCAGCAGTGCAGCAAACTGCCCCTGGGCTATTTGTGAAAATTCATCTTGAACACCTGAGAAACAAGAAAAGGGAGATGTAGGGAGGGGAGAAAGCCTGAAGTGAGTGAATTCCTGAATGAATGTATATATCGACACGAACATCAGCTTGCTTTGGAGGACTCTAAGTACAATTGAATTGTGGGAAATTAGAAAAGCCTTTACCTATTTGAGCTAGCTAGGTTGAAATGGAATGTCATTCCTCTCTTCAGAAGTCCAGTATGAGTGCTTATGAGTCATTGATCAGTGTTTACAAAGGCTAGCCACTGCAGCTTCTGACTCCTATAAAATCCTGTGGCTGTACAGCTACAGAGATCTCCCACTGAGACTAATATACTACCAGTGTTGTAAACACAGTGAGGTTCCAGGTTACAGAAAGGGTGGTAACATTGGAGGACCTACCTGATCTAAGCTTCTGTATAGGTGAGTTCATGTGTCTGTGTGTCTGTTTGCCTGTGTGTTTGTGTGTCTGTACTTTCTTTGTTCCATGCTCAACACAAACTAGGTATTTGGAGTCCAAAGTTATTTTGGTCAAGGCAGTCAGTAACACACCAAGCAGTCCTTTATATCTGTGGGCCACATCACTGCTTTGATACAAGTTTTCTCAAGCTCTTTTTTTTATTTAAGTTTTCTTTTTTTTCTTTTTTTTTATTGGATATATTCTTTATTTACATTTCATTTCCCTTTTTCCTGGTTTCCCCGCCCCCCAAATGTCCCATATGTCTTTTTACCTCTCCTCCCCACCCCCATTCCCCTATTCAGCCCTTCCCACATCCCTGTTTTGGTATTCTCCTACAMTGCTGCATTGGGCCTTTCCAGAACCTGGGTCCACTYTTTCCTTCTTGTTGGACAGCATTTGATAGGTGGATTGTGTCTATGGTGTTCCAAGATTCTAGGCTAATATCCACTTATCAATGAGTGCATGGCATGTGTATTCTTTTGAGACTGGGTTACTTCACTCATGTTTGGGTCTTAACTACAATATTCTCATGTAGCTCCTGTAAAAGAAAGCACAAATGTTGTGAGTGTCCATGTGCAAAAGCCATGCCTTATTCATAAGATTGCATCTCATAGCACATCTCCACATGTGGCATGAAAGAACAAGGAGTGGATAAAGTTTGTAGCAGGAACTGGAATAAGGGTATGAGGAGACAAAGGAATAAGGATTAATCAAAACGAAGGTGATATGAAGAAACAATGAGAAACTATGTTTGTACTAACGAGAATTAATTTTTTTAAGAAGTACGTAATCAGAAAAGGAGTACCCTATGTGGCAGACAAATGCTGTTTAAAACTAGAAGACATGGGTTATTACATGAAACTCTCAATGTCAGGAACAGGATACACCTCCACCATTTATTGGATAAAAAAAAAAAAATCCCACAAACTCCTAAAACAAAAGGAACCATTTCCATTGTTCTTGGTTTCCAAACATAACTCATTTTTAGAGTACATAAAGAAATCCATCTCGGACTGATCAAGAAGCTTTCTCCTTGCGCGTTATCTTTCATATTGCTGGAAGGGCTTGTAGAGAGGAAAAGACATCAGTGGTCCTACCTATTACAGGACCACATATGCAAAAAAATTAACCAGAAAGCAGGCTGTGCTCACTGGGGCAGCATAGCTTTCCTTGGGGTAACCACCTGTGATGTGATTGATTTGTCACCTGTTGCACAGGTGGYAACTCAGGTTTGGTTCTGTASAGAATAGCAAGAAACCCATGCCTGGAGAAGTCATTAACCCTAAAGAGGAACCTACTGTAATTATGTTTCTAATTAGCTGTGTTGTCAAACTCCATCTTAAATATTTATTGTAATAACAGATTTGTCCTGCTTTAAATCTTCTTCAGAGAAACTGGTGTTTTGTTTGTTTGTTTGGTTGGTTGTTTGGTTATTGCGGTGGTCTGTCTATATCAACCTACACTCTTAGATTCAGGGTACATTTTCAAACATGTTTGTGTGTGTGTGTGTGTGTGTGTGTGTGTGTGTGTGTGTGTGTGTGTGTGTGTTAGAAGAGCTTTTGTGTTTGTCTAACATTTATATATCTCTCCGTTTCTCTGACATCATCTATTTATCACACATATATTCCATTTATTTATTTTGTGACAAGGCTTCACTGATAAACATTATAACCTAGGCTGACCTCAAACTCATCCTGGAGCTCAGGCTGACCATAACTCATACCAATCATCTTGTTGCAGCCTTTCAAGTACAAGAATTACAGGCATGAGTCACCATGTCTGCTGTTTGCTTATTTTTGAAGTTGAATCTGTTTCTTTCAACTTGAGAAAATCATTTGGGAGAATGTTTTGTCCTCAGGCAGTTCCAAATCAATGAATGGTGAATGCAGTTTTCTGAAAGAAGTGAGGACTGCAGGTTTCCTTGAGCTTTCTATAGCAATATAACTTCTCTATACCTCTAAAGGCAATGCTGAAAGGACAAATGGGTTCAAGGATGGTACTCCCCATCAAGGTCCTGTCAGAATTGATGCTCAGTATACATTTTCTGACACTCATTATACTATTTCTCTGTTCAGCCCTCTGATTAAATTAACCAGGCTGTTTTAAATCTAGGAAAGTCCACAGGGAAACAATAATCTAGATTTGAAATAAAGAAAGTATACTTTACTCACAACAAAATTAGTAAGAATTCTTAAGAAGAGACAATGGTGTTTTACTTGACTGACATTTGTTTCCCCCAAGTAACTTGTTATATTCCTTGAAAAAATTGCTCCAGTTAGCTGCATCTTTCCTTTAATCTTACACTGCAACAATTATTGTTTTAATTTGGATTTATGTCAGTTATCACTGTTCATTTTGAAAGTTTAAATACTCATACTTCATATACTCATGCAATCCTTAAAATATATCACTCCTTTCAAAGATATGAGATGAATCATTTAGTTCAAGGCTATTTGTTTTGAATCTCTGGCATTCTTGTTTAGAAGCTGATTTCCAAGGAAAAACAGGTTATGTAGCTCCCATGACACAATCTTTTGGCATTCAAGATAATATTTATATTATAAGTTTAGAATCTCATATTCAACTATATTTACAAAAGGAAGTATTATTTGCAGGAAGAAAATTACATGTTGAGATTGGGACATATTTATGAAAAAATTACTTTCAACAAAAAGACACAAAAATATTAGTAGTACAAAATCTATCGCCATTAGGAAATAACTTGGCAAACTAGAATGGTGAAAACATGCCATCAATTGTCTACAGAAATGACTTAGTTGCTGAAGGTTTGCTTGGCAAGTTCACCTGAGTCAGATCCCCAGAACCCATTAGACAACATAAGGAAGTCAAAGGGATACAAATTGGAAAGGAAGAAGTCAAACTATCACTATTTGCAGAAGATATGATAGTATACTTAACCCAAAAACCTCTACCAGAGAACTCCTACAGCTGATAAACAACTTCAATAAAGTGGCTGGTTATAAAATAAACTCAGGCAAATCAGTAGCCTTCCTATACTCAAAGGATAAGCAGACTGAGAAAGAAGTTAGGGAAATAACACCCTTCACAATAGCCACAAACAATATGAAGTATCTTGGTGTGACTATAACCAAACAAGTGAAAGATCTGTATGACACGAACTACAAGTCTTTGAAGAAAGAAGTCAAAGAAGACCTCAGAAGATGGAAAAAATCTTGGATTGGCAGGATTAATAACAGTAAAAATGGCCAACTTGCCAAAAGTAATCTACAGATTCAATGCAATCCCCATCAAAATTCCAAATCAATTCTTCATAGATTTAGAAAGAACAACTCTCAAATTCATCTGGAATAACAAAAAACCCAGGATAGCTAAAACTATTCTCAACAATAAAAGAACTTCCGGGAGAAGCAATATCCCAGACCTCAAGCAGTACTACAGAGCAA
>BDUI01016562.1:17530-27815 GCA_002335545.1 Apodemus speciosus
ACTAATTTGATATATGCTGAGGAAAAGATGGCCTCTGTCTTCTATAATCAAACTATTACATTTCTATTAGAGCAGCAGACTGTGTGTATGATCATCCCAAATGTGAGCGTAGGTGTTTCTGAGGTGTTCGTTGGTGCACGCTGTTCTCTTAATGAGGGCTGCAGTCAAGTCCTGAGATTACGCAGGCTGAGCGTTGGCAGGACCAGCTGATTCCTCATGGTTCTGATTCTGGATATTAAGTAAGTGTGTGTTCAGAAACCCTGTACCCCAAGTCTCAYGATTCCTGCATTCAGTTATGCAGTGATGCCTGGATTGTTCCCCACGATTTAAAAAGCTGTGGCCTACTCTACATGACCTGGCTGAATGTCTACTCTGGTCTTCATCCTGTTTGTCTATGAGAACAGGATGGTCACAGGCTGAAAGTCCCTCTTGATGCAGGCTGGCCCACACTGGTAGGATGTAAGATAGCTGCCAAAGTGCCCCCCCCCCCCCCCCCAGACAACCTTGGTATCTACTGTAATGCTATCTGCGTGCACAACAGCACGCTCTGGAGTTAGGACAAGTGACAGCTACCATACTGACACCTGGAAAACATTATTTTGAGAGAGAGAGAGAGAGAGAGAGAGAGAGAGAGAGAGAGAGAGAATGAATCCAAATTCCTGGAAAAATCACACAGAAAAATGGGAGGGGCATTCCTCTCTTTATTACTAATCTACTACTCCACTTACTTAAAGACTGAAAGTTTGAATTAGAGTTTATCTCCTGCTTCTCCTATTGGCTGAAGTCTCCTTCATTGCTCAACCAGTGTGCCATCTTGTTACCAGTTCAATACTTCCAAGAGAGCAAAGGGGCCAATTCTAGGGGTAAAATTCTGTAGCGTCCCATCTARAGACAGGAAGGAAGCCGAGGAGGAGGAGATGGAACAAGCTTTTGGACATTTTGTCTTCACAGACTTTCTGGTGTTTATGGAACTTTATGGTGTTTATGGGAAGTAAATAAAATTAAATCCCATGAGCCTTCTGTGGCCAAGAGCCAATTTAGCCCAATCTCAGTAAGTTCATGGACAGTCCTTCATCTTCCCAGCAGATTCCAGACATCCTGTCCCCCGTGCAATCCAACATACACTTCTAAAGGTAAGAGCGCTAACAGCACTGTCCCACCTAGAAAGAAAACCAGACAGCCAGTAATAATAGTAAGTCTCCCAAYATGTCTATCATATAATTTTYTAGGAATTGGTTTGTTCCAAATCAGCTTAGGATTATTGCAGAATGGCCGTGATCCTCCTATTCCTTGGTATCTTAGTGAGATTTCTAGATGTGGGCCAAAGGCATCTCCATTCTTCCTATTAAAGAAAGYGCTCCTTCAAGTTCTCAGCAATGCTGTTTGCAATTCCCCAAGAGCTTCTGGCACATTCTGAAAAGCATGTGCTCCAGTCACGTGGGTGCGGCCCTCCTTCAGGCCTGGGCTGCCACGTAACACAGGCCGCTGCCGGATTTCAATGCTTCCTCGCACAGGGAAAGCATGCTGGCCCACTAGGAGGCTCCTGGAGAGTCCAAGATTTCACTTTACGTTACTACATTTGTCAGCCTCCCATTTTAAGTGAGTTACTTTCTTTTCTAAAATTCATGAACTAATGCACAGTAGTACATACACAAGCCAAAAGAAATCAGGGCAATTGCTGAGAGTTCAACAGCAGTTTTTCTTTCTTCTGGTGGGTTTGTTGTTGTTGTTGTTGTTTGTTTGTTTGTTTTTTGTTTTTTTGAGACTGGGTCTCAGTCTGTTTAGCTCAGGCTGGCCTTGAACTCAGAGATCCCAGTCTTCTGCCCCCCAGGCGGAGAGACTAAAAGCATGTGTCGCCACTCTAGTTTAATTTTTTTCTTAGTCACAGAGGAAATGAATTCAGAAACTAGGCAATAATCACCACGCATACACCCCATTGCTAGACAGTAACATAAATGCAGATAGTCTACATGTATCTATAGGGTCATTTCCCTTCATCTTCAGCATAAACAACAGACACAGGTGAACAAAGTAAAAGAAAAGCTTTTCTTTTGGGTGCTGGGGAACTGAACCTAGGGCCTTGCACAACTAAGCACAGGTTTACGCTGAACATGACCCCAGCTCCCAGAAGGAATTCTTCTTCTGGAAACAGATAGAATCTCAACACTGCATCCAAGCCCCAGCAGCTAGTGACCATGGGTTTCAGTAGGACAGACGCAATGAAGACCCTTCTAATTGCCTGCTTCCTTGGGCTCAGGTCTAGAGTCAAGTATCACCCTCTGCCCTTGAAGGAGTTATACCTAAGCAGGTAAAATACTACACAAAGCAGTCAGACCACAGTGAGTCGGTCTACAAATAAGCACTGAACGTGTTAATCAGGAAAAGGAGTACAGTCCGTAAAAAGGGAGAGTCAGCAAGCGCCAAGTAAGTGAAAGGGAACTTTAAAAAGCTATTAGTAGGGCTAAAAGGATGGTCCCCCAGCCAAGAGCACTGCCTGTTCTTGCAGAGGACTGCGTCCAAAGCTCACACCTGCTGTGCCTCTAGCTCCCGGGGACCAGAAGCTCTCTCCCAGTCACCAAGGACACCTGCACATTCAAGCAGATATACCCACACGTAGACACACACATACATGTGAATAAAAAGCATTTTTAATTATTACTAGAAAATAATTATGAAGAAAAAGAATAAGAGAGAGAGGGAAGCTACCCCACACAGAGAACAGACTTGGAAGCTGAAGGCAGTTGAGACAGRAGGAACAAACTCTAAACTCTAGAAAACAGAGACCATGACTCTCCTCGTGGTCCTGATGTGTGTGGGGCAGGAACACTAACACTCGGAAGTATGTGACAGAGCGAGAAGCAGGGGAGCGCACTTGGGAAGCCTGGGTAGGAGGACCTCGGGCTCAGGTCAGCCTGGGCTACACAGTGAAGCCCAGTCTCAAAACAACAATGAAAAGCATTAACTACTAAAATAAATATGTCCAGAAATCCCATGTGTTTGCAGTGTCACTAATTTTACATTGCCACTTGGTAAAAGATTTATTTATTTATTCARTGTATATGGGTATTTTGATTGCATGCAAGTCTGTGCACCCTATGTGTGCCTGGTGCTCAYAGGGGCCAGAACGAGGAATCGGATGCCATGGAACTGGAGCGACAGACGGTTGTGAGCCTCCATACAGGAAAGGGACTCGGGTCCTGTGAAAGAGCRTCTGATACTCTTAGCACTCCCTGTTCTACACTGCCACGTTTTTAAGGCCATTAATCAAAACTGTAAACAGCGTTCTCCTGACATGGTTATTTGCCTTTGTAACGTTGCCGAGCATAGCCCAGAAATCGTACGAACATTCTCCAAACAGAACCAGCACTAACCGACACAGAGGAATGCTTCTGCCACCCACCAGTGGCACTGGGAGACCACTAAGGTCAGCCCRGCTCCTCAGTGGTTGTGTAATTAAATGGCTTAGACTCAATTACAACAATTAAAGCAAGAGACAGGAGAATGGAACCCAGCAGAAGAGCCCATGACTAATGCTGAATCAGTTTCCAAGTGATTACTTCATCAGAACATCACCCTCCCGTATTAACACTCCCCACAATGGTCCTTGGAAGTACATCAAAGGTGTTACCCAAAAATACTTAAGATTGCAGGACAATGCTGAAACTGGGGACAGAAAGGCARGCACTTGACATTTTGAACCTTTCCTTCCTCAAACTTCGGAATGGGAGAATTCATGGTTGTGGTTATGGGCTTCCATGTATGCAGATGTGCAATGACACCCCTAAGTCAAAGCTGAGCGCCCATGCTACCATTGTCACCCCAGGAAAGCTTTGAACCTCTACACAGAAGGACTCGGAGACAGAACGAAATTTATATTAAAGCCACCACTTTTCAAAATAGTAAAAATTTGCCAGACAATGGTTATGCATATCTTTAATTCCAGCACTTGGGAGGCAGAGACAGGTAGATCTCTGAGTTCAAGATCAGCCTGGTCTATAGAATGTGTTCCAGGACATACAAAACTACACAGAGAAACCTTGTCTCAAAAAAAATATTAAAAATGTATTTATTTTGTACATGGGGCTGGGGGGGATTTACATGCACACCTGTGCTGGTGTACAAGTCACAGAACACATGTGGAAGAGGGCAAGTTCTGCCGGGCGGTGGTGGCGCACGCCTGGAATCCCAGCACTTGGGAGGCAGAGGCAGGCAGATTTCTGAGTTCGAGGCCAGCCTGGTCTACAGAGTGAGTTCCAGGACAGCCAGGGCTACACAGAGAAACCCTGTCTCGGGGAGGTGGGGGAAGAGGGCAAGTTTCAGGAATTGGTTTTCTCCTTCTATCATGTAGGTTCCTGGGTCTTGAACTCAGATCTTTAAGCTCGTGGTACGTCCCTTTCCCACCAAACCCTCCCACCAGCCCTACCCTTACCCCTAAGCACCTCCATTAGTCTAGTTCCCTAGGATTTCTTCTAGTCTTTCAGCTCAAATCATCCACAGCAGGTTACACAGTGACACCTTTATAGAGAACATTGTGAGATTCTGGTTAGGTGCAGTTGAAACTGCTGGCCTCTGGCACCTGCTGCCTGGTTATCAGCAAGAGAACAAGCAAGAGCTTACAGTCCTACAGACTCACTCATGCCTCTCAGCTCTGCTACTTAAAACACATAAGGACTTGAACAAGTTACAACTCCACACCTACTTCCCTCGATGGAACTAGATACTCTCGCCCTGGACTGCTGCTGAGGGCCCAGGAGGAACGCCAGGAGTAGAGAGGCTGGAGTGGACCTCAGCAGACAGCAGTAAAGACAGAGTGTATTAGTCAGTTGCCCAGCTGAGAGATGAGTTACCTCCTGCCTAGAATTCCAAGAGGTCTCCAAAGGAAGAAGGCTCTGTGGTGAGGCCCAAACTAACAACAACCAGGCCCTGTCATTAGTACCTTATCATCCCCTCCCTAACCTTGAGGCTTCTAAGAAAATCCTGTTTTCACTGTTTAGCTGAATTCCTCCTTATGGCCTCAGGCCAATGCATTCCTAGAACAAAATTTGAATGCTGTTTGGCTTAGAGTCTTCCAGGGAGGGCTGAAAATCCCAACCTTCTCAAGAGCTCCCAGGTTTTGGTTTACCACCCTCTACTTCCAGGCAGCACTAAGCCTTGAAGGTCTTCCAGCCCCACACGCCATTTCTGTCACAGACTGGTATCTAGTCTTCTGCTTAGCAAGCAGGACCCTGCTTTCTAGGATAACAGGTGCAACATGGCCCCTCCCAGGTTCCTGTCTTCTCCTGCTCCTCTCTTACTGACAGGCAGCAGGATCTGTGCTCCAGGTGATTCAGAGAGATGGGACTTCTCTGACTCTGGTTCCCCCTACACCTCTGAGGGGTAGCTGTTCTTCTGTATAGAGTGCTGTGCTAGGTGCTGAAAGGAACTTGGGAGTAGAGCACTTGCCTGGCACACACTGGGGACCTGGGTATGATTCCCAATTACTTAAAACAAAAATAATGTAAAATGTGTTTACCTCATAGGATCACAGACAGGCTTAAATAAGAAACTTATGAACATGTCATATGGATTTAATTATAACAAGTTTCTATTATGACTTATGAGGTCCTAATCAATACACAAAGCCGCAATAGAGACATCCTCCAGTGCTAGGGCTGTGGCCTCATGGTAGAGTGACTGCCTAACATGCACAAGGCCCAAGATCTGATCCTCAGCATGGCACGGAACCCATAAAACAAACARCAAACAAACAAACAACAACAGAGGCAGAGGATCACAAGTTTTGATCATCCTTGGGTATAAAATCCAAGGCCAACCTGAGCAACAGGCAATACTAGTTTTAAAAACTTCCTCTAGTATTTTATTAGCAATAGTTTGAAAGTAGCTCAGTAGGCAAAAGTAAGCCACGTCCTTTCATGTAACAGAAAAGAGGAAGGCTAAAGCTCCGCACACAGCCCACAGAGAAGAGAAACGCTCCAGATCCGAGAAGGGAAGGCACAGGCCTACACTGCTGTGTGGATCACCCACTTTTAAGAGAGGGAAGAACGGCCGGACCCACTTACTCCCACACACGAAATACCTCAGGAGACTTGGAGGTGTGCTCGGCGGTCGAGCGCTTCCTTCCCTAGCTGGTTTCAGTCTCTAACACCAGGAAAATGAAAGAAATCAAGTCAACAGGCAGGTGTGGTGGTACATGTCCTTGATACCAGCACTCAGGGGGCAGAGACGGGAGGATCTCTCAGTTCAAGACCAGCCTGGTCTACACAGTGAGTTCCAGAACAGCAAGGATTACCCAGTGAGACCCTGTTTTGAAAAGTTACAAAAGTTTGTTGTTGTTTTCTGGTTGCTTGGTTTTGGTTCTTTCGAAACGGCATCTCTCTGGGTAGCCTTGGCTGTCCTGGAACTCAATCTGTAGACCAGGCTGGCCTCAAACTCACTGTTTGGTTTGTTGTTTTGATTTTTGTTTTTTTGTTTTGTTTTGTTTTTTGTTTTTTTAAGAAAAAGGAAACAAAACAACACCCTTAAAGACAGTGATGACATCGACTGCCTCTGGAAGGCAGCCTGGAGGACTTCTCTCTGCCGCTGCCACTTTGAACCCTTATTTTCTATAAATGGTGAAGGAAAATCATTTCTTCGTATACTAAGCGTGGAGAGGCCACGGCAGCAGTGAGGTGGCCAGCACCTCTGACAAGTCACTTCCTGGGCCAGCCTCAGCATGACACTTACGAGCTCCTCCCCCTCCATGATCTCACTCCATCCTCCATCAGCACTGAGGTTAATTTATTCCTTCTAGTCAAACTTCCTGACTTGCTAATTATGAGTTGGTGTGCAATGCATTTCCACACTCAGTGTTATTTATAACTCTTACTTAGAAGGGGCCTCTGAATTACAACACTGCCCACCTTCGGGGCGTGGAGCCATTACATCCAGTGCTAACTTTTCTAAATCAAATCCTAATCACTCAGACTACAGGAGCGAAGCAAGCTCTTAACTTGAACTTTGGGGATGAAGTGACTGTCATGCAGAGCACTGCCCCGGTTTGGAGAGAAGAATCTCCTTCAATCTGGAAGGATCTTACTCTAAACTTGGCTGAATAACTTTTGCATGGGGGTAAATTACATTTCCAGAGGCAGAGATTAAAAACTTGCTTAGTAGTTAAGAGCACCAGCTGCGCTCAGAGGGCCACAGTTCAGTTCCTAGCATCTTAGCATCCCCAGATGGCTCACTACCATCTGATTCCACATTCAGAGGACCAGACAACCTCTTCTGGCCTCCAATAGGCACCAGAATGCTTATGGGTGCACAGACATACAAACACTTATAAACACAAAATAAAACCAAATATACCTTTTTCCCCCCTCTAATTTCTAAAGGCAACATTCTCCAAACATAAATTTTAAATGACATCCCCTGAAACATAACTCTAATCACACTGCAGCAACCCCCGGACCCTGACACTGCTCAGAAGAGCAGCGACTGCACCTCCCTTCTGGCTCCCCTAGGGTGAGCAGGTTATTTATGGAGCAAGACTATGAAGCAGCACTTTGTGGACGCTGGGATCCATCCTCTGAATGTTCCCTTCACACTCCTCCAGTCCTCTCCCTCCTGGCGCTGGGCTCCAAAACCTCAGCGGAATACATAATGAAACGCTGGGTTACTTTAGGGCAAGAAGGTTAAGCCTACRAAAGCTTTCTAATTGGAAAGCCTCTTCCATGAAAGCAGATAGAGGCTTGCTGGCTCTTCTTTCTCCTTTTCTAGTGTTCCAACAGGTAGCTGCCTCTTCTGGAACCAAGCACAAAAGCTGGCCAGGCAATAGAACTCCAGTGCGGACAGGTGCTTTGCAAGCACAGTAAGCCTCAGGGCAACAAATCAGCAGGAGCTAACGAACGAAGGTCTCCTAACACATTGCTCACTGAGGTGCAAAGCCTCTTGGTTAAGAAAAGCATTAAGAAAAACTCAAAACTGCAAGAAAAGGAGCCCGTTCTCTGCCCATAGAAAACTCAAGAAGGAAGACTTGCCACATAAAAACTCTTTATTCCAGGGTTATTTTCAGTGGCACTTAACTCCAGGGTGGAGTCCAAGGGTCCCAAACAAACCTACTTGAGTTATTTTTCGCCTTTAGTAATTCTGAAATCCAAGGTTAGGTTTATTAAGGAAAAGTCTGATGGCTCATCCAAACCTCTGTTGTTGTTTTAAAGAAAATGATAAATGTAAAACTATATTTTACATTTGTATATATATATATATTTGTATACATAAGGGGTGTTTTTTGTTTTTGTTTCTTAGAATTAATGGAACTTCATGGAAGCATTCTAGAACATTCCAATCAAAATGGAAACAAGAACGTTATCACAAGCACACCGCTTTCAGTGAGCTCTCTTCCCCAGACTTTCTTACAAGGCTTTGCCGTTAACGCCTCTAATGTAACCCTCAAGTTGGCTTGTGCAGGAGAAAGACATTACTGAGGAGTCCCAGAGAATGCTCTAGTTCATAATTTAGGAATGTCTAATGTTTTATAGAGATAAAGAGGCCACAGCACAGAAACTGATTTTTCAGCAGTTTCCTAAACTCCACGAGAATCTCCCCAGTATGTCCCTGCAGTTCTGCTTGTGACAGGAAAGCGACATGTCAGGCCCAAAGTGTGAAATCAAGGTCACTAAACTGAACTGAAACCATTTTAAGAAGGGCGAGAAGGTTAAACAGGGTCTTACCACACAGCCAGGATGCCGGAACTCGAGCACGGGCCAGGCCGGCCCTGAACCTGCGCAGCACCCCGCAGGCCGGCATCCACCATCTCCCCCATCCCTCCTCAACACTGCCACCCGAGGAACTTCCCACTCCCTTCTCTGTGGGTAACAAGGCTCCAATTCAATTATCTTATGCTTTTCCTGCTCCCCTCCCCATTAAAAAAATGAGGGGGCTGGAGCAAGGGCTCAGAGGTAAAGAGCAGTAGCCGCTTCTCCAGAGCATCTGGGTTCAATTCCTGCACACATGGCAGTTCACAACTGTCTATAACTCCAGTTCTTAGGGACCAGACACCTTCACACATACAAACATATATACATATATACATACATACATACAAGCAGAACATCAATATACATAAATAAAGATAAATCATTTTTTAAATGAGAAAGAAAAATGAGGAGAAAAAATTTCTTTTTTCTAAAAATTCCTAAAGTAACGAGGGAGGCTTTTTTTAAAGACTGATTTTATTTTTATGTAGACATGATTTAACACTGTGTTTGTGTGGGATAGTGAGTGTAACAGAGTGTAGGTGCCATTTGCCAGAAAAGAAAGTCAGATAGGAACTCGCAGTACAGGTAGTCCAACTCACAGAGACCCACCTGCCTCTATCTTCTGAGTGCTCCGATTAATAAAGGCAAGAGCCACCTCATCCTGCTAGAAGCTGACTTCTGAAAAAGTAGGAAGTGATCTTAGCTTTCCAGTCATCTCTCAAGGCTGTAGTGAGTTTTTATAGACAGTTCAGTGCCAGGAGCTAGAGCCGTTACACAGGAGGTAGAGCGCTTGCTTGGATCAATCTACAGCACCTCAGAACCGGGTGTGGCACACACCTGCAATCCCAGTACTTAAGAGGTAGAGGTAGGAAGATTAGAAGTTCAGGGTCATCCAGAGGTACAAGGTGAAATCCTGTCTCAAACAAACAAACAAACAAACAAACAGAGTAAAGATCAAGCCAGAACTAAGTATAATATAGAAAGTTCTTCAGAAACAAGGTGGAACTAACCTGGAAGCCCCCTCCGGAGGKTTAGCTTTCCTAGAGCTGGAAGATGCTATGAAGGCTGCTGGAAGAGAAAGGTAATAACTGCCTTAACCAGCTGGGAACACGCCCACTGGTCCAACACTGGCCTGACCATTAAGGAGGTAACCAATGACTTTCTAATTGGAGTTGAGGCCGACTGCACAAGAAAACTCACTCCTAGTACTGCAAACCTCAACAGCCCATGCCTGGGAAGTTCATCGGCTCTGGGGCAGGCCCGACCACTATTACTCTGCTAAATGGTCATGATGTCATACTGCCTTCTAAATATTTATGTTTATACCCATAGATTAGGGCAGCTCTCAGCCTTGATCAGAGGATCTTTGAAGTGGGCAGAGGCTCACAAGTGGTCAAAGTGGTGAGAATAAGAGATTGGAGAGTGCTCGGCCACAGATGGAGTGTCGACACCATGCCCTCCCAGGCTCAGGGAATAGTGGAAGAGGAAGAAAAATGTAAGAAACATGGAGTGGTGTGAAACCCTATCCTCGGCCGGGCAGTGGTGGCGCA
>BDUI01016564.1:10898-21605 GCA_002335545.1 Apodemus speciosus
CATTCTTCTGCATGCTGACCTCCAGTTGAACCAGCACCATTTGTTGAAAAGGCTATCTTTTTCCCACTGGATGGATGTAGCTCCTTTGTCAAAGATCAAGTGACCATAGGTGTGTGGGTTCATTTCTGGGTCTTCAATTCTATTCTACCTGCCTGTCACTGTAGCAATACCATGCAGTTTTAACATTATTGCTCTGTAGTACTGCTTGAGGTTGGGGATACTGATTCCCTGAGAAGTTCTTTTACTGTTGAGAATAGTTTTAGCTATCCTAGGTTTTCTGTTATTTTAGCTGAATTTGAGAATTGCTCTTTCTAATGTTATGAAGAATTGAGTTGGGATTTTGATGGGGATTGCATTGACTCTGTAGATTGCTTTTGGCAAAATGGCCATTTTTACTGTATTAATCTTGCCAATCCAAGAGCATGGGAGATCTTTCCATCTTCTGAGGTTTTCTTTGATTTCTTTCTTCAAAGACTTGAAGTTCCTGTCATACAGGTCTTTCACTTGTTTGGTTAGAGTCACACCAAAATACTTTATATTGTTTATGGCTATTGTGAAGGGTGTCATTTCCCAACGAATTCAAAAAGGTAGACTCCAGAGAGCCAAATAACCCTATTAAAAATGGGGTACAGAGCTAAACAAAGAATTTTTACCTGAGAAATATTGAATGGCTGAGAATCACCTAAAGAAATGTTCAACATCTTTAGTCATCAGGGAAATGCAAATCAAAACAACCCTGAGATTTCACCTCACACTAGTCAGAATGACTAAGATCAAAAACTCAAGAGAAAACGGGTACTGGCAAGGATGTGGAGAAAGAGGAACACTACCCCATTGCTGGTGAGGTTGCAAGCTGGTACAACCACTCTGGAAATCAGTCTGGCGGTTCCTCAGAAAATTGGGCATAATACTACCAGAGGACCCCGTTATACCACTCCTGGGCATATACCCAGAGGATTTCCCAGCATRTAATAAGGACACATGCTCCATTATGTTCATAGCAGCCCTATTTATAATAGCCAGAAGCTGGAAAGAACACAGATATCCCTCGACAGAGGAATGGATACAGAAAATGTGGTATATTTACACTATAGAATACTACTCAGCTATTAAAAAGAATGAATTCATGAAATTCTTAGGCAAGTAGGTGGAATTGGAGAATGTCATCCTGAGTGAGGTGACCCAATCACAAAAGAGCACACATGGTATGCACCCACTGATATGTGTATATTAGCCCAGAAGCTCTGAATACTCAAGAAACAATTCACATATCAAATAATGACCAAGAAGAAGGAAGGAGAGGCCCCTAGTCCTGGAAATGCAGCAATGTAGGGGAATACCAGAATAGGGAAGTGGGAAGGGGTTGATTGGGGAACAGGGGTAGGGAAGAGGGCTTATGGGACTTTCAGGGAGGGGGATCCACGAAAGGAGAAATCATTTGAAATGTAAATAAAGAATATATTGAATAAAAAAAAGTAAGTGTAATTCTTGCTTGATAGTTTTCATAATTGTTCTTCCTGTATGTAGTTCATGAATGTCAGAGAAAAAGCTATTTTTTGGACTAACAGAGAAATGTAGTGAGAATTTTGGTTTCATTAAAAACCCAGTTATGTTATATGAATATGCTTCTGTTTTAATACTACACATGGGATAAGATGCTGTTTCACAGCAGGTGATTGTGATTTGAGTGATTATTTTTTTGCCAGCTATCTGTAGATCTSTGTGAGCACCATCCTCACAGATGCCCCCACAAATGAGAACACACCAGACTTCTTCTGCAAAGCTGATCCTAGAATTCCAGTGGTTTTACATTTTCAGTTTCGGGAGAGTGGTTTTCAATCTTACATAATCATAAGTGTACACGTCACTCAAAGGCACCTGCTATTAGCCCAGTGTTTTGTCATTCCATGAGGTCTTTTGGAAATAGAACTAGAGAAATAAGTTGGTGCAGTGGAAGCTGAGATTTAAGGAGAAAACATAAAATCCCAACCTTTAAAATAATATTAATATGTTTCCTAATTTTTCATTATAGGCATGCTATATAAACATATATGCCTTTTAGCAAAATGAGTCAGTTTCCTGCTCTGGACATATTTAAACTAAATCTTCCTAACTTGCGTTATTCAAATGCATAGAAATTACAGTACATCATTATTACTTCATGTAATAAATTATTTTTATCAAATACCAGGCAAATAAAAATTGCTTTTAATTTAGTTTTGAGATAATAAAAAATACATTCTTCCTTTTTAATTAAAATATTTATAGCTACAGCCTCCTCTGATTTTATCTCAAATCTAAGTCTGATTCTTAACTCCCATGGGATAGTTCATGAAAAGCCAAGCTTGGTTCTTTCCAGGTGCCTAGAAGATAATTTTAAAAACAGATATAAGTCAAAGAGAACTATTTCACAGTTTGTATGCATTTCTATCTAAAAGGTGTCTTGCTACAGAACTCATTTTGTAATATACAGCTTTTGCTGAATAAAGTAATTCATTCATTTAAATTGCATATAGAATTCTATAATAGGGCTATGCTAAATATTATATAGTGACTCACCCCTTGGTGAGCATTCAGGTTTATTTTCAGAATTACAAACAATGCTGTATTAATATTGGGCTTGTTTCTCTTTGTTTATACATATGTTTGTCAAGGGTGTATCTAGAAATGGAATCATTGGCAATAGGGTGATTGCAATTTGAATCTTAATAGATATTGCCAAATTGCCTTCTAATTAACATTGATTGACACTCCCATAGAGGTGTAGGAAAGTGACCTTTCCCCAGCAGAGCCCAAATTGCATCACCTTTCAGAAGTTCTACTGATATCCAGCATCAACAATACCATCCATAAGCCTCTGTCTCTGTCTTTCATCATTTATGTTTTCCTGAAGTCTTTTCTCAATCTTATTAGCCTTATAAGTTTATTTTATGCGAAATTTTTAATTTTTATGTTCGGGTCTTCTACTATTTGGTATTTTCAGTTATTTCTGTACCTTGAATATGAATTTCGTTCTTGTTGAATATATTGCTAATATTTTCTCCCAGTCAAATTTTATTTTAATAACGCCTCTGTTCATGGAACTTCTGAAGTTTTAAAAAATCAAATTCATGTACTTTTTTCTTCCTAAGCACAGGTTTGGGGCACATATGCATTAAAATAATTCCTATTAAAATACTTTTTAATTCTTTATAGATCATGGATATTAATTTGTTATTAGATGAATAACTGGCAAAGATTTTTTTCTTCTACTTTGCAGGATGTCTCTGTATTCTGCTAATGATGTTTCCTTTGATGTTAAAAAACTTACATTTTGTCCAAACCTATCTTATGAGTTCTTGCTGATATTTTCTGACCTATTTTCCTACTCAAAAAGCCATTGCCTCCAGGGATATCTTCAAGTGTTATGATTTCCTTTACCTTGGTCAAAGTTTCAAGTCTTACATTAAAATACATTTAAAAGACATTTAAAATTGATGCTTTTGTATGCAAAGTGAGAGTCAGGAATCTGCTTCCAGTTTTCAACATATGGATATCCATTTTCCCTGATAAAATTTAGTAAAAAGGCTGTCTACTTTTCAACATATATTTTGGGTACCTTATTTGAAAAACAGATGCCTTTGGCTGCATGGGTTTATTTCTAGACTCCTCTCATTCAGTGGTCTACAAATTTAATTTTCTGCTGATACCATGTTGTTGTTTTGTGGACCTTTGGTCGAAATATAAATTAGCCCAGTCACTAAAATTGAAATTCCTCAGTAGAAATTCCTCAGCAACTAATAACAGACCTAACATGTCACCTTACTCTACTACTGGAATCAGTCTGCCTGCAACAAAGACAATTGTACATACAGGTTTATTGAGACACTATTCACAACAATTTGCACAATGAATGTATAAATGAAGAAATGTAATACACAGGTATAAAATCAATAAAATGATATCAATTTCAGGAAAATGGAACTTGAAACCATCATGTCTAATGAGTTACACAAAATTCCAAAACAGTCTAACACCTGTTTTTCTCATATGAAGAATGGTGACTACTTTGGGGGTTGGGTCATTACACTGTAAAGGGAATGAAAAGGTAACAGGGTATAAATATGGTGAAAGGACATCATGTTCATGTAAAAAATATCACAGTGAAACCCATATTTGTGTAAATATATGGCCATAAAATATATTTCATTCTTCTACATCTTCAAATAATTTAAATTTGGGTTTTTTTCACCCCAGTTTGGGCTTAGGTTGGTCATCTTTTCACCTGAACTTACCTTTGTGTAAACTGACTAGATTTGCTACAAGGCCCACGTCACAGAGGAAGGGTTGAGGGACCTTCAAATATGAGGATGACAGGAATTAGAATTTATTACCCTGACAATTATCAGGCTTCACTCCTTGTTTGACATTATAAGGTTCCCCTACCCTACCCCAGAGCCCCAAATATGTAGATGAAGCATCTTCCAACACCCCAGCCCTAGCAAAGGTACACAGCCACAAAAACCTTTCCCCAGAGACCCTGGCCACCTCCCCAGGGACACCACCCCCAATAAATGAACCAGTTCCCTGAAGATGTTCCCACTGTGTTGTCCTTCCCACCCCACCCCCAACACTCATCAGCAACAGAGATCCTGTACTGCACTCAACCTTGTCTAGCTAAGGTTCCATCCCTCCAGTCCAGCTCAGTTCACCACAGGCCTGGCTACCCCAAGGTAGAAGTAGAGACAGGGTAGCAGACACCTACTGGTTATTTGATATAGACACGCTGACAGAAAACTCTCATGCAGTCTTGAATAAGTAGTTATGCAATGCAACTTGTATTTAAAGTACTACCTGTGTCACATTCTAAAGCCTCGTACAAATTTTGTATGGGACTTTTTCCTGTATTCATCCTTTGCCTATCCACAACACCATGCTTAGTAAACAAATTTTTTTCTAGTCTTTCACATTTCTGAGAGCCCATCTTTCTCTACTTTGTTTTCTATTCCAAACACAGACAGGCTTTTATTGTACATTTCTACTTAGAATTATCTTGCTAGACTCTGGAAAGTTCAAGGATTTAGGAAGGAATTCTATTAATTTTGTATTAATTTGGAGATAGAGGGCCATCTTTTTCCATCTTTAGTTGAAAAAGCATATCTTCAGCCAGCAAGACGCATTAGCAGATAAAAGCATTTGTCACACAAAACTGACAACCTGTGTTCAATTGCTAGAATCAACTGTGGAAAGAGAGAACCAACTCCTGAAGATTTCCTCTGACATCCACATGAACACTAACACACATAGGCATAGGCACACATACACGCACACACACACACACACACACACACACACACACACACCAAGAATACATTAAATAAAATAAAAAATTAAGAACATGTGTAAATACATCTTTTAGACTACAGTGTAATAATGATCTAATAGTAAAGTTTCAATGTATACTTATGCTTATGTGTCTGTGATGATCCATATTAGTTATTAGAATTTGAATCACCCAGGGAACAATCTTCTAAGCCTGCCTATGAGAGTGTCTCTACATTCAGTTCAGTAGGAACATACAGCCATTAGGTGGACAGCATCATATCATACCCTGGAGTCCTGTTTTGAACATAAGCTAAGCACCTGCAGTCCTCTCTCTCTGCTTCCTGACTGTGGGTACAGAATGACCAGCTGCCTTTGTTCCTAACTCTATTAATTCTCAGGACCAGAGACTGTAGCCTAGAACTCCAAACAGTCACACTTTCTTAAGCTAATTTTGCTACAGCAAGAAAACTGATACAGCATTGTTCCTTACAATTGAATTGTATCATTTTTTATTGGATATATTCTTTATTTACATTTCATTTCCCTTTTCCTGGTTTCCCGGCCCCCCCCCAATGTCCCATATGTCTTTTTCCCTCGTCCTGTTCCCTTATTCACCCCTTCCCAYACCTAATTTCTTTTATCTTAACTCCTGTTCAACTTCTTAACTGACCAAGGAAAGACACAGGAGTTGTAACTCATTAGACACTGATTTATAGTAAATTAAAAAATCCAACCAAATTTCTTTTGAATTTTTGTTTAAAAATAAATCCTGCATATTATATCTCCAGATTGGTATCTTGACAATAGGGTTTTTGAAAGAGAAAATAATTTACTTTTATTCTTTTACTTTTATTTCATTTTTTTCTAGAAACAATCTATATTGCCCTAATCTTCGTAAAACATATTCTTAGTTGATGTTTATCAATAACACTATAAAATACTTGTCAATGTATATATTGCAGCAAGTCAATCTAGTTAATTAACTAGAGTAGATACCACCTTACGTTTTATGGTAAGAATGTTTTAAATCTACTGGGATTTTGATACAGTTCTATGCAGAACTATATCAAAGATGATGGTCACACTGAGTGTGACAAATCACTAAATTAAGTCTTCCACTCTGAAACTCTGTGCCCCTTAACAATGGTGGGGACTAAACCCAAGGTATTACTCATGCTAGGCAAGCACTTGACTATAGCTAGATCTCTAGCATCAGCTTTGGATTCTTTAGGCACCATCTTCCCTTTGCCCCCCTCAGTCCCATCCATCTCAGCTATTTTCACTTGTTTCTAAAAGATTGACTTTTACACATTCCACATGTACATACAATGTTTGGCTTTCTGTATCTATTTTAGTACTTTTTCCATAATGCACTCCAGTTCCTGCAACACTGTTTCAAATCACAGAATTTCCTTTTGAATGATTTGATGGTATATATTGTATACCATCCGAGGTCAGAAATTCCAAGAATTACTTAGAGAGCTGAAACAGCTCTTTTAGAATTTTTCTGGATTTCTAATCTTGAATTTCTTAATAGCAGTTTTCCAAATTTGGTCAGAAAACCTATGAGGTATCTAAATAGCTTTTAGATTTTTTACTAGCAGAGAGAGCTGTCTAAATCAGAGTTTACAGAATAGCAAGAAAAAGCAGAACACACACAATGTGAGAGCAATCTGGAAAGCCATTTCAGCAGAAACTAGGCCACCCACCAGCTTAGACCCATGATTTGACTTCGAGTCGTTTGTTTTTGCCACTCCCAAACACCCCTCTTTCAGGAACCCCTCTCCAAGCTAAGGCTGGTCCTTGGCAGAATATTACCACACTAATTACAGGATAATGCCAAAGGCACTTCTCTAAAACTAACACGGTGAAAAAAAAAGATTTATTTCAGGGTAGACTTCCACATCACAGTAAATTGCAGTGTACTCAAGGCAGGAACAGAATCAGAAGCCGTGAAGGAGTGTCATTTACTGGCTTTCTCCTTATTGCTTGCTTGGACTGATTTCTTACATACCCTGGGACCACCTTCCCATTGTAGGCAGGACTCTCCCATATCAATCATTAGTCAAGAAAATGCCCTCTTGCCCACAGGCCAATCTGGTGCGAACACTTTCTCTACTGAAATTCCCTCTTTTAAATGAAAGAAGGCTTAGATTGCCCAGTAAATGCAGATGTTGTGGCAAAGACCAGCATTGGAAAGATCAAGAAGGGGCAGTCCTTGTTAGGAAAATATCCTATGGTGAATTTCAAAGGCCCCAACATGAAATTCATGTTGGCCATTTTAAGTCAATAGTTGAGAAACTTATCCACAGAGCAATTAAACAGCACTGCTCTAGATATAGACATTAATGGCCCAGATATGAAACTCAGAGCCGCTTCAATAGATAAAACAGATTAGATATTAAAACTGAAGATTTGGTTGACACAAAAGAACATGAAAGCAATAAATTAACCAAAATTTTGAAGTACAGATTGACTTCTTCTTTTTTTTGTACATAGATTTCTCATAGATTTATTTCTGTGTCATGCTATATATAGGCCTATTCACATATACTTTTTATTTTTAATATATAATTTATATTTCCTTCTCCACCAAAACCATAGGAGATATAAATCCTTCCAGGATTATCATTGGGCTTCCTAAAATGATTAGCTAACAAAGAACCATTTCAAAAATAGCTGTTCTATGGGGTCACTGAATTATGGGGTCACAGTATCCCCAGGCCCAAGGAGATGAGAGGACAAGAAACAACTGTAGTGTGATGGGGTTCTGGGAGGAAAWAGTCCAGCAACTCCCAGGATAGCAGACAGGCACCAGAACACTAAGGCTGGGATGAAGGTGGAGCCCCCCTTCCCCATGGCTTTTTAGATGCAGCCCACTAGGTAAAAGGAGGAACTGCAGATTAGGCATGCAGGTAGGTGTGGGTGGTGAAGAGCTAGTACCCTCCACAGGACTGCCAACCTGCTCAATGACAGGGGTAATGGTCAAACACAGTGCTGAAGAACAATGACAGCAATCCTGGTGGGGAAGAGGCATGGAACACGTAAGAAGTACCAACATAACATGACCTGTACTGGCCTCCTCCCTACAGAGGATGTGGCTTATGTTTGGGGATGGAGGAGATGATAGTCTTGATCTAGCATTATCAGCTGGCCAGGGGCACAGGAAGGATCTTAGGACTCCTAAGGGGTGGACAGGTAGGCACCTGGGACCCCACATTCCCAGGGAAGAAACAAGACCTTTCAGTTCGACTTGGACCAAATCTTGAACTGTTTTTTTGTTTTAATTAAGTATTTTTTATTGGATATATTCTTTATTTACATTTCATTTCCCTTTTCCTGGTTTCCCCACCCCCCCAATGTCCCATATGTCTTTTTCCTTCTCCCCCCCCCCGTTCCCCTATTCACCCCATTCTCACTTTCCT
This sequence comes from Apodemus speciosus, assembly GCA_002335545.1. Lineage (NCBI taxonomy): Eukaryota > Metazoa > Chordata > Mammalia > Rodentia > Muridae > Apodemus > Apodemus speciosus. Next base: position 19,628 of record BDUI01016564.1, read on the forward strand.
GTTTTGGTATTCTCCTACACTGCTGCATTGGGCCTTTCCAGAACCTGGGTCCACTCTTTCCTTCTTGAATTTTTAATTTGTAGGGGTTGGAACATTTTCTTTGGTAAACAAAGTATAAGATGGCTTAAGTTTTTAGGGATAGAAAATCAAATAGGAAAATAAAGGCCATATGTGGCTAATATAGCCATGAATTCATGGGGACAAGATTGATTACAATTGAAGATACAAGTTAACATTCTGTAAATCTCAGAAATGAACCATAAAAAATGCTTTCTGAGAAAATATTGAAAGGTATCATCAAAAGCATTCATAGATTGCCCAAGCTGTCCATAAGCAGGACACAACAGATGTTGGCTCTTGAGTTTTACATGGCGGAGCCACTGCTGATACCAACTGCCCTACTAAGGTGGTTGACTAATAAAGGTCACAGGCACACGAAGAGCTAATCTACGAACAGTTGTGGGCTCAGCACATAGACGAGTCCGGCAGCCATRGAATTTCCATGTTTGTAGTTAAAAAAATCAAAAAAGAATGAGAGAATAAAATAATTTAAACAATGGCCTCTTTATAGTCTGATTTTCCACTGAATTTCTCTGTTAACTTGAGTGGAAGTCAGGAAATATGCTTGTCTTTGTTCCAACAGGAAATGAAAAGCTGTGGTTTCTTTCAAAATTAATAAAATTAGATTTGACCAGGGGAGACGTGAAAATCTTGGCTTCAGACACGAAGAAAGAAGTCAAGAAGAATAACAAAACAGGTGGCATGAATGCTGGATCCTCTACATGGAAACAGCTGCGACTGGCTGAGACATTGCTACACAGCCAATAAATCTTATTGGCTACAGAGTCCTCAGTATGTATTATTACATGCCATCCTTTTATATGGCACGGATGGAGATTTAAACTACAGTCAACTGTAATTAAACAAGGAGCAGARAATCATCTTTATCTGATTGGTGCACACTACACATTCCACACATGTAAATGCAAAGATGTATATTACCTTTAAAAGGTTGTGTGCTTTCAGAGCAAAAGGACCAGGCTGACTTAATAATAGCTGTTTCCTCAAAAACAAAAACAAAAACAAAAACCACATCTAGAAAAACTTCAAAATGACTAGCAAAGATGGTCACAGAGTGCTGCAGCCAGGACTTCAGCTAAACACTCCACTTCCCGTCCCACTGAGACTGGACAACAGGTGGCAGTCAGCTTTCCTAGGACCTGGCCAGCATCCTCACTTTCTTAGCCCTCTCCCACCCGCCACCAACAAATTTCATCACCCCCAGACAGCAGGTTTAAGAGTTGTTTAAGAGAACAACACTCTCACTTCTGAAAGGATGGGTGGGTTTTGGTCACTCAGTGGGTGATAGATGTTTGTCATCATTTTAGGGGGTGGTCAGTCACAACTTGTTAATGGTCTTGGTCAGGGAGGAAACAAAGTAAAGGAGGTTAGATTCAGAGATCACTTTTTTTCTCCTGTCTTTCCTGCTTTCTTCCTATCTAGTGTTAGGAAAAAGGAGGAAGAGGGGGACAACAAAAGTGAGGGCATAAGAATAATAGTATAAAAGGGTAGATTGTTGGATTTGCTTTCAGACTAGAGAGCAACAAAAAGCCAAATACTTTACACTGGTGTGGATTTTTGTATATTGATGGAAGTTAAAGGTTATTTTTGTTACAACATATTATATATGTTTCTTTTTATTGGATATATTCTTTATTTACATTTCATTTCCATTTTCCTGGTTCCCCACCCCCCAAAGGTCCCATATGTCCTTTTCCCTCCCCCTGTTCCCCATCTACCCCTTCCCACTTCCCTGTTCTGGTATTCCCCTACACTGATGCATTAGGCCTTTCCAGAACCAGGGTCCACTCTTTCCTTCTTGTCGGACATCAATTGGTATGTGGATTGTGTCTTTGGTGTTCCAAGATTCTAGGCTAATATCCACTTATCAGTGAGTGCATGCCATGGGTATTCTTTT
>BDUI01016564.1:22135-38011 GCA_002335545.1 Apodemus speciosus
AGTTTTTAATCTTAGCCATTCTGACTGGTGTGAGGTGAAATCTCAGGGTTGTTTTGATTTGCATTTCTCTAATGACTAATGATGTTGAACATTTTTAAGGTGCTTCTCAGCCACAACATATTATATATGTTTCAACTCTTGCTTAAAGTATTGTACCTATAAAACTCATTTTGTAAGGTAAAATCCTACTACTTGAAAGCTGCTATTGAAAGCTGTTTAGGATAATTAAAAGAGTGAATTAGTTGATCAATCAAACCTGTAGTCATGTTAGGTACTAAGTTAGTTATTCACAGAAATAAGCTTTATTTAGCTTCCTTTCAAAGTTAACCAGATGGTGAACAGCTAGATATAAGCCACATTTGGCTATTCAAATACATTAGAAAACTCTTCAGAGATCTACAGAATATGAAATATAAGATGTTTTCATAACATAAGGCTTTTCATGACAATGAATTATGTCTGCTCCTGGCAGCACCCAATACTACTTTAAAGATGATGAGCATTGAAGAAACTCCATATGGAGTTTGCTTCAAATGTGGCAAAGTTAGCCACTGGACAAAAACCTGCCCTTGCTTCAACTGCTGACAGCATGGTGTCCAAACTGTGGACAAGTAAGACATGGAGGAAGTCAACAATGAACCTTGACAAGACAAAGCAGGCCCCTGCTTCATGAAAAGTCTGTCAGGATATTCTGAGCCTGCAGACCAAAAACAAATGTTCCCCATTGCAGAGGAATCTTGGATGACAATCTAGGCAGGCAGCAGTCTCTGTCATTTCTGTAGTTTCAGAAGCTGCTTGCTCTGAGCTTCCTATTTACTCAGGTAATATTTATACTTCTCAATTTTCTAACGGGATTGAAGACTAGATCGTTATATTCTCACATTTAGCCTAAGTTTCGAAGGGTTTATGAAAAAGATATAAGGTCTAAAAAGATGGTTTTAGGTTGATAAATGCAAGTTATTATAGAAAGTGAGTTAGGTACAGAACTTTGAACTCATCAAGATAGGATAGCGAGCAGAGTACTTTCTCCAACATTGCCCAAATACAAACGGACTAGACATTATGCATGTAATTCTTACCTGATAGTTCTCATAATTGTTCTTACTGTATGCAATTTATTGATGTTAGAGAATGAGCCTTTCATTTGACTGTAAGGGGGAAATCTTGGGGTGATATTTTTGGGCACTGTGTATAGACTGTTTTTGTATTATTCAGATGATGATTTCTGTACCAGCAGAAATCTGATTATAGGCAGAGATCTGATTACAGACCAGACTTTGGAATTTCTACTTTTATGACGCCTCACCTGTTTCAGTGTTTTGTAAACCTCTTCTCCATCACCCTCTGATTGGTTTAATAAAGAGGTGAAAGGCCAGTAACAAAGCAAGAAGGACTAGGCAGGACTTTCAAGCAGAGTTAGGAACTCTGGGGAAAAGTATGAGACAGGTGAGATGCAGAGTGAGACTCACCAGCCAGATGTGGAGGAAGAAACAAGCGCCAGTATTCAGGAGGTAACGAGCCATAGGGCAAAACGTAGATGAGTAGAAACGGGACAATTTAAGTATACAAGCTAGTTAGGAACTAAGGCCAAGCTTTCATACTTAATAAAAGCTCTGTGTGAATGGCTAACCAGTGACTTAGGATCCATCCCATGGTCAGGCGCCAGTCCCTGACACTATTACTGATGCTATGTGTCCTTGCAGAGTACAGTCCTGGCATGGCTGTACTCTGAGAGGCTCTACCCAGCAGCTGACCAAAACAGATGCAGATACTCACAACTAGGCATTGGATGGAAGTTGGGGACCCCTCTGGGGGAAGGACTGAAGGAACTGAAGGGAACAGCAACCCCATCAGAAGACCAACAGTGTCAACTAACCCGAACCCCTGGGAGCTCCTCTGGGACTAAGCCACCAATCAGGGAGCATGCATGCACTGGTCCAAGGTCCCTGGCACATATGTAACAGAGGACTGCCTTGTCTGGCCTCAGTGGGAGAGGACATGCCCAATGCTGGAGACTTGACGCCTCAGGGTGAGGGCGATACTGAGTGTGGGGAGGACCACCCTCTCAGGGTGGGGAGATGGAGGAAGGAGGGAAGGACTATGCAGGGGATCAGGAGGGGTGGCATTTGGAATGTAAATAAATAAAATAAATAACTAATAAAAAATAAAAGGTCTCTGTGTTATTACTTGAGGGAGTTGGCACATCAGAGACTATCCGGTTATAATAGTATGTTGCAATATTTTGCACTTCCATGACTCTATCTGATCACATTACTCTCAACAACAGTAAGAATGCATCAGTGTCTATTATGGTTTTTATATATTCAGTCCAGGGAGTGGCACTATTAGAAGGTATGGCCCTGTTTGGGCAGCTATGGCCCTTTTTGAGTAGGCGTGTCACTGTGGGGGGGGGGGCTTTAAGACCCTCATCCTAGCTTTCTGGAGGCCAGTATTCTGCTAACAGCCTCCAGATGAAGATGTAGAATTCTCAGCTCCACTTGCACCATGCCATACCTGCCTGGATGCTGCGATGCTCCCAACCTTGATGATAATGGATTGAACCTCTCAACCTGTAAGCCAGCCCCAAACAAATGTTGTCTTTTATAAGACTTGGCTTGGTCATAGTGTCTGCTCATAGCAGTAAATCCCTAACTAAGTGTCCAAGTAACTGGAGGTCCTAGTTAGCATGGGTGTTTAGATGTGAGGAATAGAAAAGAAGAATTCTGTTTTCAAAAGAGTTAAAATAAAATTTAAAAAAAGGAGTTAAATACAGAAAGGGAACTGAAGTATCTCCATTACAGAGCATCCAATCACCATTTGCAAATGCCAGCTTTACAAAGTTGCTTACACCTGTGACTAATTTTATCTTTTGTATCTTTGTGTTGCCTAACAAAAATGCAAATGAAAAATTACTGGGAATACTGTTTCTTCTGTGATAGTTAGGTACAAGGAAATACAAAGCATATGGGAATTTCCTTTGCTTGCTTGCTTGCTTGCTTGCTTGTGTGCTTGCTTGCTTGTTTGTTTGTGTGCGTGCTTGCTTGCTTGCTTGTTTTCAATTAAATAAAGCTTATTGGGTCCTACATGTCCAGTTTTGTAGATACTGGGGATAGAGATTTTTTTCACATACTCCATGTCTTCAAACATCATTTTACAGTAATAATGGGCACATGATACAGTACAATAAAGTATTTCCAATGATGCTAATGAGAAGTCTGTAAAGAAAAGAAAAAAATAACATGGCAGAAGCTGGGAATGATGAAATAAATGGTGGGAAGAAATGTGACACATAAGTTACAAAATTTCCTATAAACCCAGTGCAAGAAGAAACAGATAAATTCAACAATTCAACAAGTATTAAGCATTTACCTGATAATCAAAGAGGTACTCTTCCATCTCCAAACCAAAAACATCACATCTGGATTCCTATGGAGTTCTACCAAACCTTAAAAGGTAGTTTGTAGTACAAGAGAGATAGCTCAGTGCTTAAGAGCACCTGCTGCTCTGGCAGAGAACCTGAGTTTGAATTCCAGAAGCCATGTCAGTGTCTCAGAACATCTCTTGATAAACGTACACAAATGTGCAAAAAAAAAATCAGTTAAAATAAGTGTCTCATTTTGTGTTTACCAAGTCAGTAAGACTTCATAGTTATGGAGTACTAACAATTGCCATTTACTATCTGTTCCAATGTCAGGCCAAGAGCCACACTGACTTGTAATTCCTTAATACCCTCAAGAACCATGCAAAGCAGTGTCCTCACTTTGAATATGAGGAAACAAAGGAGGAGAGGTTAAGACATTTACTCAGTCACACAGCTTATAACCGGAGGAGCCAGTACTCAAATGCCGGGCTAGGAGGTTTGTGAGAGTTCGCTGTCATCGCCACAGTGGATTTTTGTAGCATTGGCCCTAACTGGGAGACCAATATTGGAAACACAGTGGTGCACAGAAATACAGTTCATTTCATAAACGTAGTTTTCATGTACCACAAACAAAGAGTGCTTATAATTAGAAACTTCATAACTTGAAGTCTATTAAATCCATACTGTGAAAGGAAATGTAATCTTTTGTCTGTCTGTCTGTCTGTCTGTCTCTCTGTCTGCCTGTCTGTTCAATGTGTAGTCCCAGCTTCCCTGGAGATCCCTTTGTAAACCAGGCCTTCAACTCACAGAGATCCACCTGGCCTGCCTCTACTTCCTAAGTGCTGAGATTAAAGGTGTAGACCACCACACCTGGTGTAGTTTTCTCTGAATTACTTTAAACATAAATATCATATAACATTGTCAGATTATACTTTGCTATGATAATTAAATGGATAACCTGGTTAGAGAAATAGTGAAATGTAGATTAAAAAAAAGGAGGGGGGGTCATTCTAGGAAATATGAGTTCAATTATTAAACAAATGTTTAAAAGACCATAACCTCAATCCTAACAAATCTTAGCCTCTCAAAGACTGCCTGTCACAGAAAGACAGAAAAGTAATCTTGAAAAACAACAACAACAACAACAACAACTACCCAAGGTAAAAGACCTGAGAGTTCTAAATGGGCACAATGATTTTCCATCTACCCTACGAGATGGTGCCAAAATTCATTTGACCCAGCTATGTTAGAAACTGTCCCAAGTTGTCTAGATATCCTAAAATAAGACAAATCCCTTGAAACAAACATTCTAAGAAACTGGGAAAGTCTCACATAAAACGGATGCCGCTAACAAAATCAGAAATGTTGGTGTAATGTGTCCACCTACACATCAACAATATCACCATTGATGTCATAATCTATGAGGTCGACAAAAACAAATCATCAGATTAGCCAAGTCACAAAGTCAATCTTCCTAGTCTATATCCTTTGGCCTCAGTGACTTTTTTATATACCTGGTAATTTAGAGTCCTGATGTTTTTAACTTTTGTTATAATCAGAAGTAGCATATAATATACTTGAATAGCTCAAGAGTTATTCTAATGTTCACCTCCTGAACTCGACAAGTTCCCAGACTATTAAACTACGCCACCCTTCTGGACAACAGCTAAGCCATGCACACTATTCTGGTCCCTGCTCAGACTACATCTGGGTAAGAGGGGTGTGGTGTGACCAAAGGCTGAAGCTGGCTACACCAATAATCATGGAGATTATCAATCAAACATCTGCCTATTCTACAACAGGTAGGTGGTGCAATGTGATGTATGAGCAACCACGAACAAAGGGAAAATAAAGTCTGTGTTGACAGAAAGTAAGTGCCGAGTAGATACACAGGCTTCAGTACTAGACATTTATTGAGGCACCTGTCACTCAGAAGAAGTAGTGACCTTCCATAGGATGAGGTTAAAGACAGAAATTACCTGAAACTCAGGAGCAAGCATCAGGTCTCCTAGGCTACTACTCTGTCCTTGATCCCTAGCACTCATGATAACACACTTATCATCCAATTCCTTGTCTTTACGATAGAAACTCTTCTTTGTTCTTCAAAAGCTTGTATCCAAGATTGAAATGTTGATGTGATGAGCCCTAATGTCCTTCTAGCAATTGATGGGGTATCTTTGAAATCAATTCCCAAACACCTGCTTATCTAAACATCTTATTCTACCTCTGAATTCTGACACTATTGGACTGTCCTCACTAAACTGTCCAATGCAGCTGGTTGGCAGGGTTTTAACTAACTACTTGCTTCTTATTCTTCACTCTGCTTCATCCTCCATAGCCAGCGCCTCAGTAAGAACTGTTTCAGGAAACATCTCTTTCTTCAATTCCATTGTCAATGCCTTACTTAAAGACTTCATCTCTTTTCTTTTATTTAAATAGTCTATGACCAACTTAATCTTCCACCCACATGCCTAGAAGTCATTTTTACTGAAAATATCTGATCTTGTCAGAATTTACTTTGAGAAATCTTCTATTGCTACCTACTGTAAATAAGCAAATATCCACATTAGATAACATTCACGTGCCTTGACCTGGCTTTTGGAGCTGTCTTATATGGCCTTTTGGGCTAAACACCCCCCGCTCTTTTCCACTACAAATCATTCATTTTATTTTTAGATATGTGGATGTTTTGCCTGCTTCTATGTCTGTGTAATACATGTGTGCCTGGTGTTTGCTATAGCCAGAAGAGGGTGTCAAATCTCCTAGAATTAGAGTTACCAATGATTGTGGGTGTCATGTGAGTGCTGAGACTAGAACCTGTCTCYTGTAAGAGCTGCCAGTGCTCTAACCACAGAGACATCTCTCTGGCTTCCCATAAATTGATCTCCTTAACCGCAGATCACATATCAGCTCCTCTTGACCTCCAAACAGTGAGTTGCCATCTCATCTCTTCTATTCATCCTCAGATACCTTTATTATCACACTGCTTACATGTCTGCCTTCCTCATTCAATTATGAACTCTCTGAGGACAGAGAGCATGCCTTTCTCATTTACAGTCCTGTGACAAGCACAGTGATGGACGAGTTGTCACGTGTTTGTTGAATGAGTGCATTGTCCCTGGATTTTGTGACTTATCTCCATCTGACTTTCCCTTAGTACCCTGCAGAGGCTTCCCACTCACAAATATATTCTTACATATCTGTCTGTGCTTATCACTATCCTTCTATCTGTACTACCAGAGTATCTCCAAGGGAAAAGGCAAAAGGAGAGTGGGAGCAGGAGAGTGGGAGCATATTTCCATCCCGCCTCCTTGACCTTCCACATTCTCCTGTCATTAGGAAACTACGCTAGACGCTGTTTGCACAGATAACATTGTTAAAACCTCAAACATCTCTATAACACCTTCATTCTGGCTGAATTATTTTATTTAATATTCTGAGGCTTCATCACTGTCACTAATCCTCACTGTTTGCTTCTGTAAGACATGGAATGCCTAATGGTCTATTCTTTACTGATGACAGTGTTCATTGCTCATACAGTCACCTAGAGACCTAAAAATCTTATGGTTCAAGAATCAAGTTATAAGAGTTTCTCACCTTAACTGCAAAACCATGTTACAAACCAAACCAAAACAAACCAAAACAAACCACCCAACACTCCCCCCTCCCAAATGAACTCACTGAAAAAGGGAAAGAAGAGACAAAAGGATAGGAGAGAAGGGGAGGGAAGGAGAGGGAAAGGAAAGGAGACTACAGGATGAGATGGGACAAGACAGGACAGGACAGGACAGGAGGAGAACTGAAAGCAACTTGATAATCTTGCTTGAGATTAATATTAATATTACTTTCTTCTAGCAGTGCCCTGAAAATGTCAAGCATCAAATAGAGATGTATTTAGTTACTTTTCTGCTCCATCACTGAATTGCAAAGCAGGAAAATCAGCTCTTAATATGCCAAGGAACCTGAGAGAATATTGACCTGGAAAAATTCTAACCCCAAAAGAACAACTCCCAGGAGATGACTACAGCTCCTGTAGGAAATCATCTAACCACAAATTCCAACTCCCCTTCACTCCTACAGCCTCAGTCACACATCTCAAAGGGCTGATCCCTTGAGTCGTGACAACCTGACCCACATCAGCACCCCAGAGGCCATATGGCAACATCCGTCTTTCCAGCCTACTGGATAGGGAAAGGGAGGGACGATCAATTGAATGATTGTGATTGAAATCCTGTAATTTATGATTTGTCAATAACTCTTGCCCTTGGGGGAGTTCTCTTCACCCCTTAACATATCCTAACAGCTACAACATATAACTACATACACCTAACACACCTCTGAAACCATTCGTTGCATAGGAACAATAAGATATAGAATAGGGACTCTCTGGAGATAGAGATATCCCCTATATCAGAACTCTAAACACAATGTCATTAAAGACATCAAAGAAAAAAATCCTTTGGATTCTAAAATTAAAAAGCTAGTATGCAGATTGGATCAGCTTTGCTAGAGTGAACTGGGACAGAAGTTGGAATCAAAGTACTATCTTCTTTTTACATCACAATGTGACATTGGATATGATACCCCTGCAGTTACTAAACCACAATGCTCAAACAGCCTCAGAGGTTTTGATAAATTAAACCATGTAAAGACATTTTCTTGAAACACAGAGAAATAGCTCTGAGAATAAAAGTGTACCCAAATTCCCATACTTAAGTACCTCAGAAAGATCACTGTCTTGGACTCATTTCCTAGCAAATGATGCAACCTGATTCAGTGCAAAGAGGAGGCAGGATGAAAGTCCTGGATTGCAGACGAGGGTCTTTACTCTTTTATTTAGCAGTCATCCAACACTAGAACTCCTAGTCTTCATTCCACAGTATAAAAGAGCTAGATAATCTCATGGCCAAGAAAGGTCTCTCATCTAGTCTAAGTTACCTACACAATAATTAGGAACTACTATCTCCAGAATTAATTGCTATAACATTTTAACAATTGCAATGATGACAATTTTTTCTTAGACTAAGTTATCACTCTTGTCCCTGAGTTCTACCTACTCTAGCACTATGCAGCTTGAGCAAAACATTTTTCTCCATATGATAGCCACCAACATAACTGAAGGTAGATATGGTGTCATCCATTCATGGCCCATCCATACATCAATTCAGTTAAGCCTATTCTCTTTACTACTTATCCACATAATCATGGCATTTGTTTCCCATAGAATATATATTAAGTTACCCACTGCCTTATTGAAATGTGATTTTTTTAAAAAGGGGGGGGGACAACAAAATCCTACAGAAATCATCTGATGAATGCTAAATAAGGAGGGCCACCACAGACTTTGCTCTGCTTGATCTGCTTTTCTTAACGTAGCCCACTATTAACACTGTCTACGAGCCATCATATCAGTGTCACTGTTACAATAGAACTTCCTTAATTGTGAATCTCCAATGCTGTTGTGATGTTTAATTTAGAACCAAAGTCAGATTTTTTTCTATATTTTTGTTTCTGTAAAACGTATTTGACAACATTTCAACCATTGGTATGTCATGCTAAAAACCCATCTTAAATCTTTACTTCTAAATATACCTGCCATTTTTTACCTATTTATCCCAGTTATTTATGAAATACATTAACTGTGACATTGTTTTAGAAGTCAGTCCTGAAACATGTCACCAGAGATTCCCCTCCATACTGATATGAATCTATAATATTTGGGTCTTCTGAGTTTAGAGAAAATGCTGTGTCTTTGGGTGCCTGTCCTTGCTACTCTTTGTATTTACATTCCCTGCTCTCTCATCTATAATGATCTAGTCTTTCAGTTGCTTTTGCACTGATTTCTGCAGATAATTTTGCTCAAGATTTGGGGAATCTTTTTGAAAAAAAAAAGAACTATAAATAAGATTGCTAAAAAAGGAGAAAAATTCCAAGCAGAATGAGGTAGTAGAAATAGGAGCCTGGATGACCTGGGGTTGAGTCCTCCTTGCTCATCTTCTCAGTATCAGTTCTCTCATCTCTGAAATAGGGATAACAAGAATGACCTCACAGGGCTGCTCTGAGGCTAAGAAGTAATGCATTGAAAAGCTTAGCACATTCTTATCACATAGCAAGTACACAATAGAGATTAGTCTTATGATTATCATTGTTACACCATGTTAAGACATAAAGACACAATAGCTTCTGGCACACAAAGACTATCACACCCAAAAATTTAAAAAGAAGACCTGTGTTCTGTGTTCTAAATGATGTTCAAAATGAAAAGAACCAGTAGTCTACAGAAATTAGGAATGAGGGCATTAAGCCTTATAAAGGGCATTAAACTATTGCAATTTTTTAAATCTAAACAATATTGGCAATCCCTTGTTTGACCTTATTTGCTCATGTTTCAGACATGGTGAAGAGCACCCAAGAAAACAAAACATAATTCATACACAGTCAGTGTCAAAATGAAAGGAAACAAAATTGATGATAGAACCCAGACACAAAAAATAAGTAATTAGAATAAAATTTGTAAGTGGTAAAGCTAGTGTGTGTGGAAAATGGCAACTTACCTAGAGAGGACGAATAATGATCTATCACAAGGTGATGATTCAAGAGGGTCCTGATGCTGATTGAACGTAAAACTGAGAAACTCTCACATAGTGAGGATAGCATACATAGATGTTCAGCAGGACTTATTTCTTTAACATGACTTTTCCACAGTATTTGTGGAGGAAGAGGAGCTTGAAGGATATGATGCATGCATAATTGCGAAAAGGCTTTTATGTCAAGTAAAGAAATTTAGAACTCTCCAGGCAAGGAGCCTGCATAGAGAATAAAATTACAAGCAGCAAGATGAATAAAAGAAATGGATCAGTTGTGATATTCATTACAATTGACAGATGTTACATCACAGAACTAAAAACTGTCATATGGGAGATGCAGAATAAGTCTACATAAAAATATAAGCTAAAAATAATATACATTATGTGATATAATCTAGCTTGAGGTGTTTAATAGAAGGGGATGTAGGTAACCAATGTGCAGACTCTGAAAGACAGGGTATTTTGGTCAGGGATACAATAAACAGTTCAATTTGAAACAACATGGACTGAAGTATTGAGGGTACATCCAAATGGAAGTATGGCTGGTTTAACATACCAGTGTAGACAGCAAAAGACAGATCCAGGATAGTAGTCTCCTCTATTTTCAGGGATAACAAGAATAATAGTTTATCTCCATCTTCCTCACATACTCATTCATGTCTGTTATGGTACTCTACATGTGGGGTGACATGGAAGGGTGCCTCAGAGCAAGATCCTTGAAAACATGGCAGGCTAATGGATCTCGACCATTGTATTCCTTGTGATCACAACTTCTAACTCAAGAATACACATTCTTGCTCCATTTTGAAAAATCAAAATTAATGTGACTACTTTTCCCCAATTACTACAGAAATAATACTTACCTTGCAGCAAGTTCTCTTATTAGCCAGAGATGACAGACATAGCTAAAACAAAATATAAAGGCAAGTTCTGTACTGTGTTACATTTTATATATACATCACTTGTCTAGAAACAAGGAAGGATCAATTTACACATACCAGGTCAAAGTGGGAGCTACAAAACCATAGGTATGTGTGCAGACATGGACCTTTCGTAAAGACCCTTACTGAAGCTCACCAATATTATAGAACTTACTTAAATCCAAACTTGGAGCTTGCTAAAAACAAGTACACATGAATACGTGAGGAAGTTGAGAAGTAAACACATGTCATTGGAGAAATAGAGGTGGAGATATGGGTGGATCTGGGTTTGGTTAAGAATGAATCAGACCATCCCACAGAGGGTGGCTCCTCCCTGGATGGATTTACTGTATAAAAAGGCCATGCACTCAGACTGCAGTACCCAGCGAGCTCCTTCAGCTGCATTCGATTCAGTCTTCTTCTAAACAAGGTAAGGGGGAATATAGTTAACTTTGCTAGACCAGTGTTAGGACAAGATGATACCTGTATAAAATGCATGTGTATGTGTGTACATATATATATGTGTGTGGCACAGATCTTACATCAGAGAGCTATATAAAATCCATACTTGAGAAGTTTACATGTAGTTGTGAAAGATATTTAGCCAACAAGCAATAAATATGTCTACTAATGGCAAGAATGATGGAGAAAATGGAGAGTCATAGAACAGCGTAATGGGATGGCAAGAGTATTGCAGATTGAATGATCTGAAAAATTATCTTTCCTTTGTTCTTTTTCTTTTCTTTGACCATTGAATAAAAATTTAGGTTAACATAGAATTGTACAAAATACATGGATATATAATGCATTACATCTATAGGATTTATAATCAGAAAAAATTTATGTCTGTTATCTCAAACACTTATAATGCTCAAACTTTCTGAAATGAGAATAATAAAAAATTAAGACGTCTACTTGAAGCTAAAACCTATTCTAATTTATAATCATTACTCTACATTACAATGACAGCATACAACTATTATTACTACTATTATTATAGAATCGATATAATGCAATAATATTCCATGGAGGACCCAGGTTGAACCTAAGAAATTATGTAAGCCCTATCCTGGCACAGAGGCACCTGTTTCTAATCAGTGCTGGGGAGACAGACAAAAGCAAGCAGGTCCTAGGAATCACTACTTAGCCTAGAGTACTCCATGAGCCCCAGTAACTCTATTTCTAAACTAATTCATTTTCCGATGTTAAGTCAAATGAATTTTGTGGATAAAACGTGCTTAGATTTGACATTAGCTTGTAAATTTTTATTTGAATAATGCTGGGCTCCATTAACTATGTTTTCATATTTTTGCATATGTATTTATGAAATAAGTAGTCCCAAATTTTGCTTCACATAATATACTACTGAGTTTATACTAAATTCACAAAAGAGTATCTTTCTCTTTTTCATTCTTTAGAGAAATTTCTGTGATTTTAGGATTATTTCCTCCCTAGATTTTAATAGAATTTATAATTAAAGCCACGTGACTAACATCTGCAGACCCAATGGAACTATATTCACTTAAACTGCAATTTATAAGCAGAGAGCTATTTAAACTTTTTATCTATTGCCTGTTTCATTAAGGTGTGAAGTATATTTCTAGAAATGTCTGTTTCACCTACACTCCAAACTGATTCCAACACGGGCTTTCACACTATGTTTCCATTGCTTCTCTAAAGTTTGCAGCATCTACTGCAATGTCTTTTTTTTTTCTTTTTTGATACTGGTTATTCAGGATTTTTCTCTTTCCTGAATAATTTGTAGGGTTATTGGCTTTATTAGATACTTTCAGGGTGGAACATTGCCTTTCTTACTTCTCTAAGATTTCTATTTCATTAATGTTAGTTGTCTTTATTATTTCATTCATTATAGTGTTAGCCTTATTTTCTTGTTCTCATTCAATCTTCTTGAGAGTAAGGCTAGAGTTACTGATTTTATCTTCTCTTTAAAAAAATATATTCATTTGAGCTATGAAAACACACATGGAGTTAATAAATCCAACCAACTTTGTTAGACTGACTATCTCAACCTATTTTATGAATGCTGAAATATATTAGTATTATCATTTTATTATATCATATATACACAATTTCCTCATATATTTATTCTTTGACTATTCCTCATCTTTCGCTGATTCCCTATGTTCCCAACTAAGATTATCCCTTACTTCGTCCATTATTGCATCTGCCACATGATGAGTTCTTTTCCAGTTTGAATATAAATCACAATAAACTAAAGTGAGCTTCATAGTTCTACAGTAATAACACCACACACACACACACACACACACACACACACACACACACACACCACTTATCTCTGTTCTCAAAAGGAGTGCTGATCCAAAACTGTCAAATAAACTATTAAACAAAGTAACATTTTAGTAAACAAACTTTTTGAACATTTTCTGACAGAAAACACCATTCCATTCCATTAAGGGTCATATAAAGCAATGGTTCACTAATGATAAGATCATTCTACTGAAGCAATATCTATATCTCTAACTTTAACTTGCATTAATTGTACATTTTCTTTTCACTATCATTTTGATTGCTTCCTAAGGCTTAAATTCAACTCTTTCACTGGGTAACGATAAACTTGCTAAACTATATATTCAAACAAATCACATCAAAATACAGATACATATTTCATTTTGTCCAGTACTCCAAGGTCCATAAGGCTTTAGACTAGACTACTATACTCATATTTGACAAACTTATGTTACCTATAGTATTCTGGTTTTGCCTGTTATGTAAGTCTAAAAGTCATCATTATAATGCTTTTATATAAGATAAATACTTATTTCATTTATTGACATGCCTACTACTTTCTATTCATTGACAAGATAAGCAAGGGACCTTTCTATTACCATGCTAGGAGGAATGGCAAACTGAGATGTAAGAGTTTAAGAAGCTAGTACTATGAATGTATTTAAAGTCATAAACTAGGCAGTGTCAGTTGCCAAAGTCACTTGATCTTTTACTCTGTAGACATTGGAGATGTTCTTTAGCAAGTTTCATTTCTAAAATATGCTATTAAAAAATACCAAATTTAAACTATACAAAGGCATTGCAATGATAAATACAACTTATAAGATAAAGGTAAAAAGGAAATTAATTTTTTTCACTTTTACAGGTGCACACATACTACTAAAAGATGTCCACTCTCCTGGAAAGCATCACTAGCATGATTGAAATATTCCAACAATACTCAAACAACGATAAGGAGGAAGAAACACTGAGCAAAGAAGAGCTGAAGGAACTCCTGGAAGGAGAATTACAAGCAATCTTGAAGGTGAGAAATGTATAAGAGGAACAATGAGACAAAGATTTCTGTGCATTACTAATAATCTAACAAAGATTGTAGAAAAACACTTTAAGTACTTCATTAGTAAAAGAAATGGCCATAATTGAGACAAGATAGATTTTATTTAGCTTTCTTTAAAAGTGTACCTATGTGTTCTTCATACATGAAATACCATATCTGAAACTCGAATACTATCAATATTTAATTTTAAAAGCAGAGAAATGAATTCTACCAACTAAAATTACCAACAGTAATTTTCCTAAAATCAAGATTAGTGAAGTATACTTTGAAAACAAATCATGGAATCAATAAAATTCATGAAGGTAGCTGACCTAAGGGAAAAGTGATATTTTATAGCTGATATTTAAACATTAATTCAGATACTACTATCAACACAGACAAGAAGGGAAAGCATAAAATTACTCTAAAAAAACAAAACCTAAACAAACAGGTAGAAATTTTGATTCTAAGACATCATAAATGTATACTGCATTTTAATTGTAAAGTTGAAATTAGTTATTCTGACGGAATACCTTTCTGTACTACTTACAGAATCCAGATGACCAAGATATCGCTGAAGTCTTCATGCAAATGATAGATGTGGACCATGATGACAAAGTAGATTTCACCGAGTATTTGCTAATGGTGCTAAAGTTGGCACAAGCATATTATGATGCATCCCAGAATAAAAGATTCCAAACACGTGCAACAAAGAAAAGAAGTAAACATGATTACAAGGGACAAGAAGAAGAGGAAAATGAAGAAAGGAGTACTAGACAGAGGCATGCTGGAACTGATGGAAAGAAAAACAACGATAGAGCAAAAAGTCCAAACAGACGAGGAGGGAAAAGGCAAGGATCAACAAGTAGAAATAATGAAGGAGATACAAACAGGAAAGAATCAGAAAAAAAAAGGCATCGGCATGACTCAACCAGAAAGCACAGGAGTTCTGATTCTACAGAAAGGAGAGATAATAGAAATAAAAAACAAAGACAATCAAAAGAAAGAAACTATGATGAAATCTATGATAGTGGRAAMTGCAAGGAAGACTGGGAGGCAAGCTATAATGACTGTTACTACAAAACTGAGGAGAGTAAAAGAGAAGAAAGAGAGGGGGAAAGAACAACTAGAAGAGGCACCCCAAACAAGACTGGATCATCCCAAAGTCAGGCAGAACACAGAGGCACTGCAGCAGCCAGGCAAACATCCCGCCCAGAGCAGTCTCCAGACAGTGCTGGCCGGCCTGGTTCCAGCCACAGACCGGAGTCCACCCCACAACATACTGACTCTGCCCGGGACAGCTCAGCAACAGGATCAGAAGGACGTGGACAGTCCCCCAACAGCACCAGGCATACCACTGCCACAAGGGAAAGCGCCCGGCAGACCAGCCGCAGCCAGTCCAGTGACAGCGAAGGACATTCTAGAGCCCAAGTCACTGTAGGGCGAGGGCAGACCTCATCCACCCACACGAGGGCAACCTCTAGGTCCAGCTCAGGAGCACAGCAMAACACCACAGGTGGCCAGGCAGTTGACTCCTCCAGCGGCTCCAGGTCCCGTCAAGGCCAGACAACTGTCCAGGGTCGCGTAGGGTCCCAGTCAGGCTCCCGAACCAGGGAAGCTCAGGGCAGCCTTCATCATGGCCACTCATCAGCAGACAGCCCCAGGCACTCCGGGTCTGGACAGGCGCAAGGCCACGCGGCC
>BDUI01016565.1:37412-47816 GCA_002335545.1 Apodemus speciosus
GGTCTTCCACAGTTGACAGTTCCCCGTTCCTGAGTCGAGCACCCAGATGGACCCCATAGAGGTGTGATGTATCCTTCTTCCTTGGGCTGTGGGTCCATATGATAAATCGAGGCTGATCTCACCTGTCTTGTGTTTAGTGTCTCATTCATTTTTCCATGTTCATTAACCATCCCCTACAGGGAGGCTATGAACCTTGCCTGTAGGGGGAACAGGAGGCGGCCATTTGACGCAGTGCCGACCCACAGGTGCTGTCTAGCAACACCTTCTGGTCTGAGGGAGGAGCCGGGGGTACCACCTCTACAGTGATTCCACTGGAATGCATTTAAAAGTTCAGTTAGAGTCTCCAGATCATCAGACTTAAGTGTAGTCCTCACCCCAATCAAGGAAATGTCTCTCTGCAACAATGGAGGCCTTTGCAGAAATCCACACTTTTCAAACGCAGAGAACAAGAGACCATGTAGAGCTCCGTCACAACAGACACGCYGGCAATACAACAGGGTGGGGGGGGGCAGGTTGTGTGAGAGAGGAATGGCGAGTGTGCCCTAAGAATATGTCTCTTAGGGATGTCAGAAGCTAAACCCGGGAGGTTCCCCCAACATTCTGCTAAACATAACCCACGTGAAAGGAGACACCAAGTTGTCCCCTAACCTCTGCCCTGGCATCTAGGCTATTGGGTGACTGCAGGTGTGTGTCAAGTTGACAGCTAGAGCCAGGCAGACAGACATGCTCTGTGGCTCCAGGCAGTGGGTAGGAGTCATGTGCTCAAGGGCCAGGTAATTGTGGCCACCTGAGACTGTTCCCAGGCGACCATGGTATTACATTCCCAGGACTGGGCTGCAGAACAAGAGCCTGTAGCAGGTCACCTGGGGGTGAGGGGTGGGAGTGGAGGAGGGGGCTAAGTCTTCCCAGATTCACCTGGAGGGAACTGATGTGCAGTGGTGAGGAGAGTCTGTGGCTCCTTTGTTACCTCAAGAAGCCACCAGAGGACACATCACWGACGCTGTTGTCACAAGAGGCCCCAGAAGGATACTTTCCCAGACTGTGGGCAACTAGAGTGTGTTAGGCTGAAATGGTGTCAGTAGGTGTGAGAGGTGGTGCTTCCTGGACTGACATGTTTCTCAGCACATCTCTGGAGAGTGATGGCTGCCTTCTGGTCAGAAAGCTCTGGCCCACCCCCAGTCCTCAAACCTGTACAAGGGGAAGGAAGTGGGGTGCAGGTCTGTAAAACTGTCCTGAGACGACAAGGTTACTCCATGGATGGCTGTGTGCTCACTGATGGCAGTTTGCCCCGGTTTGGGGAGGACACGGGGAGGGGACATCGCAGAGAAGGGACAGGAAATTAATGGTGGGGCAGGTTGGGGTGAGACGAGGAAGTCCGGAGAAAGGACTAGATGGGTTGGGAGCCCACAGACGGTCTCACCTGCCTCTGCTCTCTCTGAGGCACACTTGGAAAATGCTGTTCAGGARTGACTGTGTGGTTCTTCAGCATGTGCGCATGAGCGTGGTACGGCGCGGACCCGGGGGTGAGGGCAGCAGGACTGTCGGCTCCGTTCTCTTTAGACATGCTTTCTTTTCCAGGCAGCAACTGCCCSGCTGAAATTTCAGCAGCCATCAGTGAAGCAGACACGACTAGCTGGCTTCCTGCGCAAACGTAGAGGTCTGAGCTTGCGAGGGCCTCCGCAGAGACTACACCGGGCAGAGCTCTGTTTCCTTGTGGCTCCGACATGCGAACTCAGGCATGCGCAGAGAGGGTTTCCCTCTGCAAGTCAGCCCCACGATCTCACCGGATGAAGGCAAACTCCAAGAACTCTGTCGGACCAGGCACCGGCACCGAACGCGATGGTTGTGTAACTTTCGCTGCCAGACGCTGTGCCCATTTGGAGTAGAAACCATAACCCTTCGCTTTTTGTATGTTTATGATAAAACCTGAAGGATGCAGATAACAAGGTGAAGAAAAACAAACGCATCTACCGTCACAGTGAAAGTCACAGTCACACTTTCATTCAGCCAATTTGTTGCATTTTTATCTTTGTCTCTATCGATGTACCCATTGATCTAAGGCCACAGTGAGGTAGCCACCATGATTGCAAACCTTAGTAGACAGGAAAATACACAGATAATAAACATACTCCAAGTACTTTAGAAAGAGATTTATATTTGACGTGTGCGGGTGTTTTACCCGCCTGTATGTATGTGTACCGCGCGCACTGAGCCCGAGGAGTGTCTGCTGCTTTGAATCTGGARGTACAGATAATTGTGAGCTGCCACGTGGGTGCTGGGAACTGCAATCAGGTCCCTTTGCAGGGACAAGTGCTAACCACTGAGCGTCTCTCCAGCCTTTCGATCACGTCTGTAAGTTGAATATACTTGTGTGTCTAACATACAACCCAGGCTAGCTGTGTTTCTCCTCTGCCTTTACCTGGGCAGTGAGGGTATTTGCCCTAAGAACCTGGTGTTGGGCTAGGGAGATAGACTAGTCATTTAGTGTTTCCCTTGTAAGCAGAAGGACCTGGGTTTGACTCCCAGGACCCACCCGAAAACTAACACGGTGTGGTGTTTTCTGCCTTCACAACCAAGAAAGAAGTCTCCATGGATCACGAGAAAAAGAATTCACTCACTGACAGAGATCCAAGAATAAGACACGACTTGGAAGACACGGATCCGTCTGAGTGAATTTTTAAAGCCGGATTAAGGATTATGAGGCAGTAAGGAGGGCAGAGTCAGCAGGCAATGGAGCCCAGCCAACGCAGGTCTTATAGAAGGGATATACATGCAAGATAAGCTGCGTGTATGAACCTTGATCTGCAAAGAACCTCCCTGGAATCACCTCTGCAGACACACCCAGAGGTATGTGCCCCTGGTGACTCCAAACTGAGGCAAATTGACATCAGCTCATAAAGCCATTCCTCTGCCCTTTAGCCAGTGACACTAGCCCTTTCTACCCACCTTTCCTCATAAAGGTTCTTAAGGTCAAAAGGCTTGCAAAAAACCA
The DNA here is from genome assembly GCA_002335545.1 of Apodemus speciosus. Classification (NCBI taxonomy): domain Eukaryota; kingdom Metazoa; phylum Chordata; class Mammalia; order Rodentia; family Muridae; genus Apodemus; species Apodemus speciosus. The sequence continues at coordinate 40,405 of BDUI01016565.1, forward strand.
AACCAAACCAAAACAAAACGCTTTCTGTACACCAACTACCGCCAAACTGCCTCCTTTGTCTGTCTTTTACCAGCAGGGAAACTGACGTGGGACTAAGGGTCCCACAGCTTAGCCGCTCCGCTCGCCGCAGGCCCATGAAGGCATCCGTGCAGCTGCGGCACTACCGTCTGCTTTTCCGAGAACAGGGTCTATGGGTCTCCAGAGGTTCCTGAGAGATGCTGCCATGGATCAGATGATATTCTTTTGATTACAGTTCCCCTGGGCCTAGCTGGATTATGGAGGCTTTCAGAGCCCAGTTCTCAATTATTAAAAGCATAGCAAGTGTGCAGAGAGCATTTGCGTTACTGGGGAGGGAGGCCTTTAAAAGCCGCAGCTGTGGCTCAGCGTTTCTTTCCTAACCCCTGTAGATGAGCTAATAGATGGGCTCCTGGTGTGAGAGCCCATTAGGGTGATGGATAAGCCGCCATTTGCCAGTCACATTAGGAACGTGGGCTACTGACGCCAGCCACCGCCACCGCCACCGCCACCATAAGCTTGAGTGTGACTCRTCCCGGTGGCTGTTTGCTGGGATCAAAGCACAGTCCAATGTCTGCCAAAAGAGACAGATAAGAAAGGAAGACCCCCTGGGGCTGGGTCTCTCCCGAACCCACAAGGAAAATCTAAATGTGTTGTGGAGACACTAGAGAGGGCGGGAGCTCAAGGTGGCCAGATGGGTTTCACACAGAACGTGGAACTACTGAGGAAAAACCAAAGATGGGCTCTTATCATTCAGCTAGCAAGACAACCTAACAGTCAAGGGTGTCAGTAAGGCCCAGGGTTAGATGAGGGTAGACGGTTTTCCAGAGGCCAGTAAGGCAGACCAGCTGAATCAGTGAGGTCTGGATTTGACTGCAAGACCCTGACTCCGAAAGTATAGTGGTCAAGTGATGAAGATTCTCTACCCTGGGGATACACACACACACACACACACACACACACACACACACAAATATACACACATAGACACTGGACACACACACACTTCTGGGGATACACAGACACCAGACACACACACACACACACACACACACACACACACACACACACAAACACTCACACACTTGGGGATACACACACAGACACTAGACACACACATATACATACACAGACTCATACACACACACAAACACACACACAGACACTAGACACACACACAGATACATACACAGACACTCAACACTCACATACAAACGCACACATCCACACCTGGGGATAGACACAAAGACACTACACACACACACACACACACACACACACACACATACACACCCTTCCTTATCACAGAAATACAAATAGAAGAACCCATTGTTTCCTGTGTCTATAGTTGTGTTTAGTGCCATGAAGCAGCATTCTACCATGGGAACATATCACAGAGTCTCTGTAACGCCAGACCTTGAGGTATGTTCTAAATCTTTCCTATTACAAAAATGTTTATGTTTTCGAACACCAGTTCTGTTATTTTGAAAACAATTAAATTGTTCTTATTTTTTAAAGTTGAATGTTTGGAAAAATCTTTTCTTGGGACAGCTGTGCTTTCAAGTGACTATTTCCGGGGATGTCAGCCTCTCTTTAGCACACGTCTGCCACACTCCTCTTTAGCCTCTCTTTAGCTCAACTGCAGGAGAAACTCAAATTACCAGTCAGGCCTGAGAATGTATTCAGAAGATCGCATGTATGGGTAAGGCTCCTTTGGTTGAGAAAAGAAATTTATAATGCAGAATTCTTCATTTAATTATAGTTTATAATCTGGATGATGTGTCATTCTAACCTTTGGGGGGCTAAGGCATGAGGCTTGCCACAACTTTAAGGCTGACCTGGGAGACACTCTGAGTTTCAGACTGAGTTACATAGTGTGTCTTCAGTCTCGTTGAAGAAACAAAATCCTTAGACGAATTCAGCTGCATCCAAAGGCTTAACTCATGCCCACACCCCACGTCGCTCCACTGTGTGCTCGTGAGGATGCCCCTGATGGGTGACTGTCAAGGTGGGCAGATTTCTCCTCACAGCTTTCAAATGTGTGGGCTACTTCTATGGAAGGGTTAGGATCAAGTTCTGCTTTACATGACAAAGTGGCGATACGAAATGAGGCAAGGAAATAGTGGCGTAGGCACGACAGGGCGTCAGGTAAGCTGATGATGCTCCCCGACATCTGTAATGTCAGAGAACCGAGCCTTTTGCACAGGGTGTAATCTGGACTGAACTGACACGTGTTCCTGTTACAAGCCAGAGGCAGAAGGGAGCAAGGAAGAACCTTGTGTTTCGGTTTCCCGAAAGCCACATTGTTGTGTGACTTTTCCTGGAGAGATAAGAACAGACAGACATCCCATCCCTCAAATGCACCGGGAATGACACGGCAAGGGAAGGATCCGTGGATGCCAGTTTGGAGAGGCAGCCAATTTTCTGGGGTGACTTACAGGAGTCTGTTAATTAAAGGCCGCTTCCCGACTGCAGAGTCGCCCCAGCAAGTCTGTTCACTCAGAAAACTCGCTTCCGTGGAGCTCTGGGCACAACCTTCAGGCAGCTCTGTGGCCGAATTCTCTTTGAGGATGCTGTGCATACGACCATGAGATGGGGGCTCCTGGAACTTGTAAGCTGCAAGCCAGAGGCTCTCAGGCCAGTACCAAGGGGAGACCTGGCTAGATACCTGCAAAGAGCAAAGGCCCGTGGAGAGAACTCTTATCAGACACGTGGACCTCCTTCTTTGTGGTTGGACCTGGATCCTATTTTGAAATCAAAGCTTCCACTGCATGTTAATGGCACAAAGCACAGTCACGAGGACAGGTATTTGCCAGTCAATAGAAAATGACAGTAACACATTTGGATCTCACAAAGTAGTTCTACTTGTTAGGGTTCTGTCTAAGCTCCAGCCCACAGTTACCCGGCAGCAGCCAGGTACAGCTGGCCCACTATAAAAGGGGCTGCTCCCCCCTCCTCTCTCTTACTCTCTTAGCTTCTCTCTTGCCCTCTTGGGCTCTTGCCTTTCCCCCTCCCCTCCCCCCCCCCCCCCCCCCCCCCCCGTCTCTCCACGTGGTCATGGCTGCCCTCTACTTTTCTACTCTCTCCTTCTCTCTGCCTTTCTCTGCCTCTACTACCCTCTTAATGCCCCCCYCCCATGCCCTGAATAAACTCTATTCTATACTATACCATGTGTGTCTGGTCCCTCAGGGACGCCTTGGCACGGGCCCACTGAGGCACCCCCTTCCCCCACCTATAGAACATAATCTCACACCTCTTTCTCTTTTTATGATCACAACAATACTTATTTTGTGCCTTGTTACTCTTAGGTTTAGAACATTCATTTTGAGTGTGTCTCTGTGTCTCTGTGTAGGCATGTGCAGCCTTTGATCCCTTGGAGCCGGAGTTTCAGGTGGTTGTGAGCCACCTAATGTGGCTGTTGGACTGAACTCACGTTGCCTTGCAAGACCCCTCAGCCTTTCTCAGATTTCTGATTCCGGGTGTTCAGCCTCAGGTGAAGACAAAGCATTACAGTCCCCGAGATACACCCAGCAAGTCTTTCTATGTTGGATATGCTGATTTCAAAGAGCTTTGTACGTCATTATTTTAGATCTTCAATGGCTAAAGGATTTGTTAGACCAAAATCTGATCTGTGGGACTTGTCATTTTAACCTCTCTTCTAGAGGTCTGCACTGTCTTTTGGCTCAAATGCTAAGATTCTTAGGGATTTTTTTTTTCGATTTGACAACAGTAAAAAAGAACTTCAAAGTCCCTTTTCATCTAGACTGTCCACTGCTAAGTCAGGCATACACAGATAATGGCTTAAACCCCTGTGACTGTCCTTTCGGTTCCTACAAGGGGAGACGTGCAAGCCTCTGAGAATGACAGGGAATCCTGATGAGAGTTTTTAACTTCCATCAAGTTCTCACTTAGTTGATTTAGTCATTGGGCACACATTCCATCCATGGACATGTTAACACGTTTCCTCTTCTCTCTATACATGTACTGTGACTATATGAAATATGCTAATATATATTTTACAAATGACAGCACACATAGGTATGTATATGAGAGAACAATCCCTACAGGTTTCTACTTAGCAGGCCTTCAGTGAGAGGCTGGGAAGATGGCTCAGTGAGTAAAGTGTTAACTGAGCAAGCACGACCACAGGAGGTCAGGTCACCACCACTCATGTGAAAGCTGGCACATGCAATGACATGTATGTATAACATTGCTAGGAGGTCAGATTGCAGGGGCTCTCTGGCCAGTCAACCTAGATCAAGGTTTAACGAGACCCCACATCTCAAAAGAATAAGGGAGGCTTACTAAAGAAGATGCTATCTATGCTTGTAGCTTCACATATGAGTAAACACCTCCCCATGCATACACATGTATTCATGTGCATTCAGCACATACACATGCATACACATGTATTCACATGCATTCAGCACACAAATGCATAAACATGTATTCACATGTACTCAGCAATACACATGCATATACATGTATTCACATGCACTCAACACAAACATGCATATACATGTTGTCTTAGGGTTTCTATTCCTGCACAAACATCATGGCCAAGAAGCAAGTTGGGGAGGAAAGGGTTTATTCAGCTTACACTTTCTACATTGCTGTTGATCACTAAAGGACTTTAGTCAGGACTGGGACTCAAGCAGGTCAGGAAGCAGGAGCTGATGCAGAGGCCATGGAGGGATGTTCCTTGCTGGCTTGCTTCCCCTGGCTTGCTCATCTTGCTCTCTTATAGAACCCAGGACTACCAGCCCAGGGGTGGCACCACCCACAAGGGGCCCTCCCCCTTGATCACTAATTGAGAAAATGCTTTACAGCTGGATCTCATGGAGGCATTTCCTCAAGGACGGCTCCGTTCTCTGTGTTAACTCCAGCCTGTGTCAAGTTAACACATAAAACCAGCCAGTACACATGTGTTTGCATGCATTAAGTATAAACACATATAAACATATATATACACACATATTTACATGCATGTAGCGCACACACATTTCACGAGTGTTTCACGATGATGGCAATGGCTGGCTGTTGATAGTCTCTTTGGAAGGTGGTGCAGAAGGAAGATGGGAATAAAATGGAGACAACAAAGACTCCTCATCCCCTGCCTCGAGTTTCAGGCTGCCAAGTCGCATGTATGCGCTTGGCAGCTGCCAGGCGAAATGACTAACTGGCAGTGTTCAACTAGACTCTACAGAGCAGAGCATGCTGGGGTAAGAAGGGGCGCCACAGGCTGATCCCCAAGACACCCGCTCCACTGTCTCCGCCGGTTAATTTTACGTTTCCCAGTAATTATATTAGTTGTTGAGAATTATTCTTAAAGTTCTAAGGCTGTCAGCTTAGTTTGATGGGGAGGGGGACAGAATTAATTGTAAGAGYTCACACAGTTCTAACTACCACACCCGAATACTGATTCTTGTGTGGCCCCACTCTGTGTCTAACAATTTGGGTCKCCTCTCTTTCCTTCGACAAAATGGGTTATACGGCAGATGCTTGCTGAGRCCCCCAAATGATTCTGTAACAAAAGTCAGAAACAGGTCTTCCCTCCTACTCTTCTTATGTGAAGAAACGAGAGACGGTTTTCATCCTGCTTTGTTCCCTCAGAGCCTCTTATCTCCAGACCAGAGTGCTCTCAGAGTGCCTCAGCCGCCCCCGCCCCCGCCCCCGCCCCCGGGTGCGGAGCTGGGCGACCCCGTGTGCATCTTCCTCCTCATTCAGAGGCACAGACTCAGCAACAGCTGCTGACAATTAATTATCCTTTGTCAACAGCATTCTGAGCCTGAGTCTGTTCCCAGGTGCTCCGGTGGCAGCAGCACACTTGGCACGGGTTCTCTGATGCCTGCMGCCTCCCTTGGTGGAGAATCACTACAAGGGCGGCAGAGTTGTAAATCACGTGACTCTCCGATGCCACGCCCCTCTGGCGAACATAGACCCACTATAGCGTTTCAAGCAAGGATGGTGTCSTTGTAAAATGACCATCACCCGACTCACTTTGACCCTTTTCTTCTGTCTCCGATCGATGTCTGATCACCATTTCTTTAAGGATTACACGCCATACTACAAGCAGAAGAAAAATGCCAGAGAATAAAATGGCCATCGGGAATATCAGAATGTCTTAAAGGAAGAGTAACTGGCTGTGATGTAGGGTTAGGGGGCAGGAAAACTTATGAGTACGAATTTTAGCTATTTGAAACCTTGGATAAAACGTATCTTTCCTGACATGCCTGGTCTGAAGGGCCCAGAATGAGTTACAGACCACAGGGACAACCTGAGTCCCTAACCAGCCTTCACGGTGCAGTCTGTTTGCAGGATCCAACATTAGGGCACAAAGAGATTTTACCTCTAACTGGCCAGGCAAGTGGGCCCAGGGAGAGAGGAAGAAAAAGGGAGAGAAGGGAGGAGCTGGAGGAGTGAAGGAGGGAGGGAGAGAGGAGGGAGGGAGAGAGGAGGGAGGGAGGAGGGAGATCAAGAGCAACTTGGATATTGGATCTGTCTTCTGAAAATCAAAAATTAGGAATTGAAGTTGAAAATGGGAAATGCCAATCTAGAAAATATCTGTACTTCATTCAATGAGAGTTTTCAGTTATAAAATTTTTTCTAGGTAGTTTGAAGATGTATTTTTATGTGTATGTGTAAAATGTCTTCATGTGTATATGTGCACCAAATGCATGCCTGATGSCTGAAGATGCCTGCGGGGGATGTWGGGTCCCCTGGGGCTGGRGTTACAGCTGGCTGTGAGCAGGAGTGTGGGTGYTGGGAAGGAACCCGGGTCTTCTACAGGAGCAAGTGCTCGCAACCAGAGCCATGTCTCCAGCCCCCTCTTATAAGTGCTTTTAAAATGGAAAATGATTAATAGCATTTTTGGATATTTAGACATTTTTAGATTTGGCGATTAGTTTTGTCCTTTTGACGTACAACCTAGAATAACTTGGAYGATCTCAGTGAGGAACTGTCTACATATGGTTAGCTTTAGGGCGTCTGTGGGGGACTGCCTTAGCTAATCAATAGGTAGGCCCAGCCCACCATGGGCTGAGCATTTGTGAGTTCATCCCTCCCTGCCTAGACTGGGGAGCTGATGTGATTAATCCCTTTGTTGTGGTTTCCTCTCAACAGTGAGCTGTAACTTGGAATTATAAATGAAAGTAAACCCCCTTTTCCCTACCTTGATTTTTTTTTCCACCAACAGAAACTAGAACAGATGAGAGGATAAGAACTGGACCATGAGCAGATGAGCAGTGGTGTTTCTTAACTTTACAAGAAACAACGGGAACCAACTTAGTGATCCCATAAGTGAATGGAAAATAAGAGATGGTGGACTTGGTCCGATAGTGTTTGAGCAACTCATGAGGTCCACACAGCACGCGGTGGGGATAAAATTACAGCAGGGA